>JAJOOS010004209.1:0-37898 GCA_029582725.1 Solanum chiquidenum | reverse complement strand
GTTTAAGAAAAGGCTCATTCATGCCATTATTTTTTAACGGTGATTTTGCAAAACCATTTTTTACACGTGTCCAATTATAATTCGGTCACGTCATTATTATTTTTATAATAAAAAATTACGCGTCTAATTTTGAAAGAAAATATATCATTTTTATATACTTACATTTAGATCATATTTCTTGTGAGCAATTTTGTTGTCGGAATGCAATTCGTTTTATTGTTTGATTGACTTCTCGAGGGGACCGTTGGGTTGTTGTCCCAAACTTCAAATCTTATTGCCCCTTTGAGGGGCCCATGACGCATATGAACAAATGTGGTTAGTTTAACACGTATACAAGTCATATGAACAAGGGTGGTAAGTTTAATACGTATATAAGTAAAAAATTACTTGAATATCTTTAGTGTAATTTCAGGTTTCGCCATTGCGACTTCACCAACTATGTTCTATAAACATCTGCCGATTGTCAAGAGCACAATTCATTCTGTTGCCGGCTGGTCAGCATATACTATAAACTAAAAGCCGGCCTACCAAATGTCACTAAATAAAACCAAGTTTGCTAACTATATAACATCTTTTCTATTTTCTTCTCTATATAGATTATGAGAGCAGTCAACAGTCATCAACTTTATTATATAAAAATGATGATTGGTCAATCATAATATTGTCTTGAGTCACTTAAGTTAAAAAAAAATGACAAACACAAAGGCATTAACCAGTTGCTATTAATCTTGGAGAAACCAGAAAGCATTTTAATAAGCATATTCATCCTAGGAACAACTGCTAAAAGAGCTGTAAATTATACTTTTTTATGTTCATATTTATCTATATCTACCATATTATAACTTGAACAGAACCACAACCAAAAAAAATTTCATCATCAACACTCAACAGCAATATCCCAAATGGCTCATTCCGAGTTCTCGTCTTCCACGACTAGGCAGAGACGACATACTACACCGGTGGTGTCACAGCAACCCTCCACATCATTTTCAATGTCGATGACTAGCTCCCACAACTTCAGCCGTGCGCGCAATCCCACCCCTGCTAGTCCTTTTGCCTCTGATAATGACAGGTCAGTCGCATATGTAGCTAGGTGTATTGAAAGAAGTTCAATTGAATAGGCTAAAAACAAAGTTCTTTTTGGATGCATATAAATGGTTGAATGGAGAAATGCTAAATGATGGAATATAATGTGTGGTGTTTTTGTATCTCTTTTTTGAATCACTTTGTTAAAATTTCTGAATCCGCCACTGTGACAGGTCATGGCAAGGGGAGCTTTCTTGGCAGTTTGATCCAACAGGGTGGCGTGATAATCGCAATCTTAGTGCAGCACTAAGTCCATGGACAGCAGCTGATACTTCTTTCACTTCAGCAGCAAATGGCAGTAGGATTTTCAGGAGATCAGCTAATGATTATTACTTATCGCGGGCGACTAATAGTGTTTTTCAAAACTTCATTAATCCATCTTATGATCATTCTTATTCTGGCCTCCAGCCATCTGGAAGGCTTGAGCTTCAAAGTTTTGATTCCAGGGCTAATGAGAATTCTTATACCTCAAGGAATCATGTCTCTCGTGAATATAAGGGCAAGCCCCGCAAATCTCCAAGATTGACAACTATCACAGAAGGGACTAGTGCTGGAAAAAGTGGTCCGTTGGCTGTGAAAGACGAGCTCCAGTCGATAGATTATGACAGAATAGAAGATTTTGAAAGGCAATTCCAGGTTGACGGGTGAGATACGTCATCAACTACACTGTTAAATTGTGTGACCATATCATCTAAAGCTATAACTGTTAAGAGAGAACAAAATTTTAACTACTTAATTATATTATGCCTTCTGGTCCTCATGTGCGAGCCTAGTTCTTTTTGAACTTGACTAAGCACATGGAAATTCTTATTGATAATGAATGGCAATTAGACTCAAACACAAGACATTTAAATGCTATGATATATGCTGAATTCTGTGAACATCTCATATAAAAACTTTGAATTGCTTCTTTATATTATTTCTTCAGCAAACACAACAGTTCAAAATGGTTCTGCAGTATCAATTTGCATGCACACAGATTATACTAATCATGTCAAATTATGTTGCAGGTCAAATGGTCATAATCATGGCATCGCAAGAGGTCATCATGGACACGTTAACCATATGGGACATAGCTTCAACACTGATACATCAGATTTTGACGTGAAATGTGTAGATCATGTTTATGAGGAACATAGCCACCATGTTCAACATTCTAGGCAATCAAATCTTCATCTGTATGGAAATGATTTGTACGATGATACTGACAAGAATCATGCAGTACACAATGAAGAAGATGACACAGCAGCTCCTAAGCCAGTTGGTTTGCTAAGCTTGTTCAAATACTCAACCAAGTTGGATATAGTACTACTGTTGTTGGGTTGTATCGGGGCTCTAATAAATGGAGGATCTCTTCCTTGGTATTCTTATCTTTTTGGTAATTTTGTAAACAAAATTGCCCTGGAGAAAGACAAAGATCAGATGGTGAAGGATGTGGGAATGGTAAATATATACTTTAGAATTTTATTGTGCTCCCAGAGCTCTCAGTTAATAACTCCTTACCCTTCCATCCTGCAAGCAGAAAAAAAGAGAAATATTCATGAATACTACTATCCTAAGTAGACGTAATTGCCTATAAATTGAAATTTCTGAATTTCAATGAGATCTAATAACAGTTGATACAACCTTCAGGTGTGTGTGCTTATGACTGGACTATCAGTGGTAGTCATGGTTGGAGCATACTTAGGTAAATTAGACATTTTTATTCTCATCTTAGTATGGATTTTTGAGTTTGAAAGAGAGCAATCACAGTTGACACTTTATCATCTTATTATGCCAGAGACAACTTGCTGGAGATTGGTGGGAGAAAGATCAGCTCACAGAATAAGAACCAAGTATCTAAGAGCTGTTTTGCGACAGGACATAGGATTTTTTGACACAGAACTGAATACTGGTGAAATTATGCATGGAATTTCGAGTGATGTGGCACAAATCCAAGAAGTAATGGGAGAAAAGGTACATTTTTCACCCATTACTAACTGATAACTTTTCACTTATTATAGCGAAATAAGCTGTGTTAACATTCCCACTATACAATGGCTAATTTAGTCCAGAGAACTTACACCAAATGCCAGCAAAATCATTTGAAAATTGGAGAGGAGCAGATAAAGGAATTATGTTGACACTAATGCAAATTAATTAGTAGGGTGCTCAGACAAGAAAATTGGGAGTCATTCCTAAGTTGAAAGATAACTTGTAGCACCCAAAACAAGTCAAGTCACAGTCTTCTCTGTGCGTCCGAATAGCCTTGGGCCATCACACATGCGGAAACTGATTCATTTTAATAAGATATGCAAGATAATAAATATTGCCACATTATGTTTTATAATAATGATCAACTATCGTAGTTTACTGTGGTTTAGAATGTTCTTTCAGAAAAAAGTAATTTGGTCTGGTATCATATTCAGTTTTATGTCTTCTTCTCAAACTAGCGATGTCAGCCTTATGCATATAACTATCTCTGTGATCCTGTGTAATTTTGTTCCTCGTGCAGATGGCACATTTTGTTCACCACATCTTCACTTTCATCAATGGCTACGCAGTTGGTTTTAGAAGATCATGGAAGGTTTCCCTGGCAGTTTTTGCAGTAACACCACTATCCATGTTCTGTGGCCTTGCCTATAAAGCTATCTATGTTGGCCTCACACTGAAAGAAGAGGTGAAAGGCATGCAATGCAACTCAACATAATTCCTTATGTCTCAATTTATATGACAATCTTTCCATTTCGACCGTCCTAAATTGTTGCACAACATTCTATTGAAATTTATTTCATAAAACCTTTACAAGTTTCCAGAATCAGCTATAACTAATGTGACATTTTCTCCTCAACCTAAACATTTCCTTGTTGTTTTAATACACTTTCTTCCACTATTATTCCTGTAATAAATGCATCGAAATGTCGTTCCTAGTCAAATAGTTTCACAAAGAAGTATAAGTTAATATTTCCCTGCTTAGTTCAGTTTAAACTGTATACTGAGTTTTGTTGTTCTTTTGTAAAGGAATCTTACAGAAAAGTTGGCAGCATTGCAGAGCAAGCAATGAGTTCAATTAGGACCGTAACTGCTTTTGTAGCAGAGGACTATTTAGATGCAAAATATGTGGAATCTCTGCAGAGATCGGGCCGTTTGGGGGCAAAGGTTGGGTTTGCTAAAGGAGCAGGAATTGGTGTTATTTATTTAGTTACTTATGCGACATGGGCATTGGCTTTCTGGTACGGTTCAGTCCTTGTAGCAAAGGGAGAGCTTTCAGGTGGTGCAGCCATTGCTTGTTTCTTTGGTGTTAATGTAGGAGGCAGGTAAATAATCTGTCATTTTTCTCTGTATATGCCCTCAACCAGAAGAAGGTTTAATTAACTAATCAACTTAAATTAATAAATGAAATTTAAGTACCATAAAAGTCTCAAACTTTCAAGGAAGCAAACATTTAACAGTCTCATCAAGAATTCAGCTTATTGAAAACTATTCCATTATAGGAACATCATAATAATTTACCAATTGACATAAACAGATCTAAATTTTTCACATTGACAACATATCTACTCTGGCTTAAGTAAGCATATGTCGATTTTTGCAGGGGCTTGGCTCTATCCCTATCTTATTTTGCTCAGTTTGCACAAGGAACTGTTGCAGCTACCAGGGTATTTGAAGTTATAGACAGGGTGCCAGAGATAGATCCCTACAGTCTAGAGGGAAGGAGGTTGTCAACTATAAGAGGGAAGATTGAATTTAAATGTGTTACCTTTGCGTATCCGGCTCGTCCAACTGTCCAGATTCTCCAGTCTCTTAACTTAGTTGTTCCAGCTTCCAGGACATTGGCATTAGTGGGCATCAGCGGAGGTGGAAAGTCAACAATCTTTGCTCTGATAGAAAGGTTTTATGATCCTCTTCAGGGTAAGCATATGAATCTTTCTTATATGAAAACTATACCTGTGGAATGAACATTGGAGGAAAGATATTTATAAATGATAAAACAAATTACATATATCTGGCAGGTCTTATTACCTTGGATGGCCATGATATAAGAACATTGCAAGTGAAGTGGCTGAGGACTCAGATAGGTATGGTTGGTCAAGAACCAGTACTATTTGGGACAAGCATACTTGAAAATGTGATGATGGGAAAAGAAAATGCTACCAAGAAAGAGGCAATGGCTGCTTGTGTTGCGGCAAATGCTCACAGCTTTATCTCAAGACTTCCAGAGGGCTATGATACACAGGTGCAGTATATGCATTGCATTATTTCAAAAAATAAATCTAATGAGATAACCATATGCTTATTAAAAAGGTACTACTAATACTAAACTTATATACCTGTACAGGTTGGAGACCGAGGAACCCAACTCTCTGGAGGACAAAAGCAGCGGATTGCTCTTGCTCGAGCAATGATTAAAGACCCAAAAATTCTTCTTTTAGACGAGCCAACAAGTGCCTTAGACCCAGAGTCAGAAGCCATTGTGCAACGGGCCATTGACAAGATCTCCAAGGACAGAACCACATTAGTGATTGCCCATAGGTTAGCAACAGTAAGAAATGCCCAAACTATAGTCGTTCTTGATCGTGGTTCAGTTGTTGAAACAGGTAACCATGATCAGCTAATGGAAAAGGCTGGGGCATATTTTGGCCTCATCAAGCTTGCTTCAGAAGCAGTCCCAAAACCAATGTCAAATCAGGGAGATGTTCCAAAGGAAAAGGAATTCTCTGCCTATGAAAAATCAAATTATGATGTGGCAAGAGTAAAAGGTGCATATGAAATCTCAAGATCAAAGTACCTAGAATCTATGCAAGAAGGAAGCCACATAGAAGAGGAAGAAGGAGAGCAAGCAAAAATGAAGAGTTATCGTCTCTCAGAATTATGGAACCTGCAGCGACCGGAGCTGATAGTGCTATTAGTAGGGCTAATTATGGGTATGCTTGCAGGTGCAATTCTCTCCCTATATCCCTTAGTTCTAGGTCAAGCACTCAAAGTTTACTTTTATACAGACATGTCAAGATTGAAAAGGGAAGTTGGATACCTCTGCTTGATACTAGTTGGTCTTGGATTTGGATGTATATTCGCTATGGTAGGCCAGCAAGGCTTCTGTGGTTGGGCTGGTACCAAGCTCACCATGAGAGTTAGAAGTTTCTTGTTTAAATCTATACTCAAACAAGAACCTGGTTGGTTTGATCTTGACGAGAATTCCACTGGAGTTCTAGTGTCAAGGCTTTCTGTTGATTGTGTCAGTTTCAGGTCTGTTCTTGGTGATAGGTTCTCAGTCCTGCTAATGGGCCTGAGCTCAGCAGCTGTTGGACTTGGTGTGTCGTTCAAACTTGAATGGAGATTAGCTCTTTTGGCCACAGCTGTCACACCATTTACTCTAGGAGCAAGCTACCTCACATTGATTATAAATGTAGGAGGGAAACTAGACAGCAGCTCTTATGCTAAAGCAAGCAGTATAGCTGCAGGTGCTGTGTCAAATATAAGAACTGTGGCAACATTCTCAACTCAGGAGCAAATAGTTAAATCATTTGAAAAAGCTTTATCTGAGCCCAAGCGAACATCGGTCAGAAGGTCACAAATGCTTGGTCTAGCACTAGGCCTTTCTCAAGGTGCAATGTATGGAGCATATACCCTGACTCTCTGGTTTGGTGCATACTTGGTAAAGCAAGGCTATACCAATTTTGGCGATGTATATAAGATTTTCCTAATACTTGTACTAAGCTCATTTGCTGTTGGACAACTTGCTGGCCTTGCCCCAGATACTTCTATGGCTTCAACTGCAATACCCGCCGTTCTTTCTATTATTAATCGTAAGCCTTCAATAAGCACTGACCGTCTGAAAGGAAAAATGATTGAAATATCAAAGCCATTTGATATAGAGTTTAGGGCGGTCACATTTGCATATCCATCAAGGCCAGATGTCATAGTGTTGAGAAACTTTACTCTTAAGATCAGAGGTGGGACAATGGTAGCATTGGTTGGAGCAAGTGGATCTGGAAAGTCAACAGTGATATGGATGATACAGAGGTTTTACGACCCAACACAAGGAAGAGTACTAATGGAAGGGGTTGATCTGAGGGAGCTAAATTTAAAATGGTTGAGAAGGCAGACAGCCCTGGTCAGTCAAGAGCCGGCCCTATTCGCTGGCACCATTAGAGAGAATATTGCATTTGGCAAGCCTAATGCTTCATGGGCTGAAATCGAAGAAGCAGCAAAGGAAGCTCACATTCATAAATTTATCAGTGGGCTTCCTCAAGGGTATGAAACAGAGGTAAACCTCTCAATTATGACATATATTTTTTATTTCAATGAGGTAGCATGACTTGACTAATCTCTAGAGTTGGCATTATTGATGACTATTTCACAGGTTGGTCAGAGTGGTGTTCAGTTATCAGGTGGACAGAAACAGAGGATAGCAATTGCAAGAGCCATACTCAAGAAATCAAAGTTGCTCCTACTGGATGAAGCTAGCAGTGCATTGGACTTGGAATCCGAAAAGCATGTTCAAGATGCACTTAGGAAGATTTCCAAGAGGGCTACCACAGTTGTGGTAGCTCATCGGCTATCCACAATTAGAGAAGCCAGCGTGATTGCTGTTGTGAAGGAAGGCACAATAGCAGAATATGGAAGTCACGACAAACTCATGGCTTCCCATCTGGATGGTCTATATTCTAACTTAGTTCGCGCAGAAACAGAAGCCTTGGCATTTTCTTGAACCTGATTATGAATATCGGAAACTCATCAGAATATTGTCCTTGTGAATTACTTCAGTATATTAATGCAAAAAGTCATTGCATATTTAGTAATCTTGGAAGAAAATGTATATTAACACAAGCAGTTTAGCAAAACATGTACTATGAACAAGAATCATGTTTGGCTTTTAGGATGTTTTTGATTCTTGAAGAGAGTGACTGAATCAAACACACAGTACTTATCGTCTAGTATGCAACACAGTAATCAATCGTCTTTTAAGAAAAGAATACTCTATGGTGGGAAGTAACTGGTAACTAGTCAAGGTACACCCAAGCTTATCCCGACACCACGATTACAAAAAAAAAAAACTCTATAAGCGGAAGCTTAGATATAAAAGTAATTACACATGTCGTTTTCGATAGTCCTACATACAACTGCAAAATCAAAATCCAAACTTTTCTTACCTCTCTAAATGGCTACACCTCCTCTTCCCGGAAATGGCCCTGCTACCAACACAACATCCAGAACAAACTGACCAGATTACCCTTGAAAGTCCAAACACATCATATTCAGGATTGGGACATAAGGGTCATTTGAAGTCGGACCAGATAATGGAATGGCCCCATAGAATTGTCAACAGGACCAGAAAGATGGCGTTTTAGCTTAGAAGCCAAGTAAACCTGAACGCATACGTACCTGCAATGGATATATATATTAAAAAAATTTCTTCTTGGCTTGGCTTCCACATAGTTCAGGCGCCGGATTCCGAACGCCGGGTTCTTCTCCTTCTCCAGTCTTTGTATATATTTCCTGGTAATTGGTATGCTTTAGCTCCTCTTCACATCCGTTCCTCTTTCTCACTGGCATAAACACAAACAGGTTGTCCTATCTCATTTTCCATAGGATCTTCTTGATGGTTTTCGGATTATTTTAATTTAGTTAACTTGCATTATGTTATGTTAGCGTAACTGGGAGAAAAACAAAATGGCAGCCCTCGTACCAGGAGTACTGATTAAGCTTCTCCAGAGTATGCATTCCAATAAAAAGGTTCGTGGAGAATATAGATCAATCCTTTTACAAGTCATCAGCATTGTCCCTGCCTTGAATGGATCAGAACTATGGCCAAACCATGGTTTCTTTATTAAAGTTTCGGATTCTTCTCATTCGACATATGTTACGTTATCCAAAGAGGAGAATGAGCTCATATTGAACAACAAATTGCAACTTGGCCAGTTCTTTTATGTTGAAAGAATGGAGCCTGGAACTCCAGTTCCCGTTTTAGTAGGGGTGAGACCACTTCCAGGGCGACATCCATTTGTAGGTAACCCGAAGGATTTAATGCAAATGTTGGAACCATCTGAAGTCACTGTTCGAAATGCTCAGGAAGATGTAAATGGTTCGAAGTTGAATGAATCGCCTGAATTGAACAAAGCGGACACAAAGAACAAATTTGTTATCAAAGAGCAAAAGACGGTTGTTGCCTCCAGGTACATGCGAGGAGTATTAACCTCTAACACAAAGATTGGAGGGCTTGATCAAGGCACTGGTGTGAAAGGCATTGAGAATGAGAGCAGTGGAGCTGCTAAAAAAGCCGTACCTCTGAAAGAGAAACAATGCGAGCTTAAAGGTCAGGTATGATTCTGTGTCATAGATTATTCATTTGTGAAACTCGCTAATAGTTCATATCCAAGTTTTATTCCAATTATTCTTTGGTTACAACTCTGTGATTGTCAAGTTTTCCAATGTCCAACGAAGATATTTATGTAAATTAATAGTAAGTCCTACTTTCCAAAATGTTGTTCTGAACACCAGCACATTAAAAAGGCACTCACTGGTTAAAAAGGAAAGCAGTAGGGACTTGGACATGAATATATTCAGGGAAAGTTCAATTGAATCTGAATTCTCTTCTGAGCTTGCTAAGAAAAGTTTCTGCTCGGTTGATTTCAGACACGGTCTTCAACTCCTTCCCGCAGTCAGTCTGATGCATTTGTGATAAACTCAGGCATAAATAAGCATTTGAAAACTCCAAGATTCTCAACGTTGAAACTCACAACAAGCAAACAAGAAAGTGTCAGAGAAAACAGTCAATCCTCAGAAGCGTACATGCCCTGGTCCTCGCTACCAACCATCCTTGCAAAGCCTGGGAAGGTATATTTGATTCTTTAGATATCATTTGAATAGTATAATATGCTACTGTTTTATTAATATCAACACCCCATTAATCACCAATTTAATTGCATTATGATCTAATGGTCTAACATTGAGTGCTGTTAGAGAAGCTGTCATTCTTCTATTGGATAGACAGACTTTTGAGGCTGGGTGAAAACTAGTAGTTGAAAAGACATGGAGCACTAATTAGAGAGGAAAAATGAATCAAGTATATTTATAATCTCATTCTTGTTCATATAACAAGGGGATACTTAGGAGGGGATTATTAGCTTCTTTAGTAGCAGCAGAAGCTCAAGAAGAAGCGAAGGAAGCAGCAAAACTTCTTCATTGCCTCAGGTACAGTCTAGGAGTCAGAGTTTTATGTAAGGCCTCAATTGTATATCCATCTAGTTCCTCATCTTCCATTTCATTTTTCTCTCTTTTCCAGAATGTTTGCTGAACTGTGCACCTCGGCATCACCAGAATGTCCCCATATATCTCTCTCCAAGTTTTTCGCGCTCAACAATCTCATTGAACTACCCAGTACTGTTAAAACAAAAGAGCTAACCCCAGTTAATTTTGCTACCAAATTATCTATTCACGAGAAGGTGAAAGAAGGGAAGATGACATGTTTCTTGAATGGTAAAGCTACAAGCAAGTCTTTGAAGCCTTCTATGGGACTTTCTGGGGCTGAAAAGCTAGAGTGGGCAAACGGAGACGGTTCCAAAGACATTGTGGAACTAAGAGAGCTTCTGTTAAATGAAACACAATCTTGGTTTCTCAAATTCTTGGAGGGAGCACTTGAAGTTGGGTTCTGGCAGAACAAGCAGGAACGAAAAACGAAAGTAAGTGTACCACGCCAAATGGAGTCAAAAAATCAAATAGCTTTCACATTATCACAGCTTAAGCATGCAAATGAATGGTTGGACAAGGTAAGGAGTACCTTATGCTCAGACAAAAACAATGTGGCTGATAGAGTTGATAGATTGAAGCAAAAACTCTACACTTGTTTACTGCTTTACGTGGATTCAGCCGCTTCAGCACTTGGAAAGCCGACCTCATAGCCAATAATTTCATGACCAGAGATCCTAAGATGTGTTCTTCATATTCTATTTATATAAACATTATGCAAGAAGCTATTTAAAAGACACTTAAAAGTGGCCAATAAGCTGATATTTATGGTTCTGTATCTAATTATTTCATGTATTTTTTTAAATAAACAAACTGGTTGCTACAGTAAGTTAATGATGACTTACCTGCATTGCTGTTAATATTTGAATGTCATTACTGGCGGGGGTTTAAGCTGGAGGGCGAGGGCACATGCAAAATTCTCAAGAGGATAGAAATCCGAGTAATCTAGCATGTGCCCTGCTTCTCCAGCTTAAATAACCCGTCACCTACAAATCATTAATTCTTGCGGGCACCTCAACTTGTCCACCTAGTACCTGCTATGCTCTTCAGTTAAATAAGTCATTGCCCAAGGAATATGGATGATCAAACAAGGGTACGTATGCTTGTATATATATAACACTAAGTTGTTCAACAAAATGCATCCTACTAAGAATTCTTGGCAGTACTCTTCGGGTTAGATTGGTAGTTGATCTTGTGTTTTCTTGCTTTTGCAAATTAGATTATTTCTTGTGCTTTTCTAATGCAGAAAAGGCCAAGCAGAAGGGTGTTTTTTGCTTTGGTGACTGTTGAAGTTTGGCAGCCAAAAAGGTTTAAGAGAAGATACTCTACTTAAATATTACAAATACAAGCCACCCACCCCATTTTCCTATCAAATACCGAAGATTTTCTGCCAATTTGCTTATTAAGTTGAAAGAAAGAAACTTTGCCTACAAAAATTGTGATGTTAGTTAACTTATTATATTATATGACCAAATTATTAGACATAATGTTGCTGAAGGGGGTTCATCTTGACCCCAAGAATGAATTGGATCGAAATTTGAATACTGTTTCTACCTTTACAAAAGGCCGCGGTGGCAGCGCCTCTAGGCCGTCCCAACCAAAGAAAATAGAAAACATTACGTACTATTTGTTGCTTAACTTAGCTCTATAGTTGAATTGTTGTTCATCTGTGTTCAAGGAATTTACATCACATTGTTCTTCTATTACTCTTCAAATTTGGTTTGTTATGTTTTGATTAATTGATTAAGTGATATCAAAATGATTTCTAAATTTTATGCAATCAACATTGTCATTAATATTAGTGTCACGAATTCAAACTTGGAACTTAGTGCGTGTTTAGCATTGGTGTTGGGAGGCCACTTACTTTGAGAAATTAAGTGTTTGACAAATTCTTTAAACTGATTTTTAAATGGAAGCAAAAGCAGTTTTATCTTTTTAGAAAGTAGCTAAAAATTTCTATTTTTTTTTAAAAAAAGAAGCAGAAATAGAATATTTTTTAAAAAAACTAAAATATCCCTTACTTATATACATATTTATCAATATATCCCTTATTAATTAATTAACATATCTCATAAGTTTGTTGATTTTTATTCAAGAATTTATTTTTTATTTTTATATAATAATTTATTTATTTTTATTTATGTTTTATATTATTATTTATATATATTATTTTACAAAATTAGAAATAAAAGTAACAACGAAATTTCTGTAGGATTAAAAAAGGAGAAAAAATAAAAATTAAAGATTTAGACCCTCTTCAAAAAAGTAACGAATAATTAAATTTAAAATGTTATTAAAGTTTATGTATTAGATGTTTAAAATAGTTTCTCTCTATAAAATAATTTTAATATTAAAAGCACATTGATACTTGCCCTTTTTTGTAACTTGACTCTCAAAAGCACTTTTTAAAGAAAATTAGTCAAATACAAATTGTTTATCAAAAACACTTTTCAAATGAATTTGTCAAACACAAATTGCTTTTTTTGAAAAACACTTTTTTGAAAAGTTATTTTATAAAAACGCTTTTACAAATAAGTAGTTTGTAGCAGCAATACCAAACATGCTCTTAGTCAACTCAAATGCTGAAGAAAAATAAATATATATATAATCAATTAATCTTTTTATTATGTTCAGAAAATTCAAAATCAATATATACAATAAAAATAAAATAAAATAAATATGAATATATAATTATTTTTGGTGAATTAATGTGATGAAATTCCTTTTAACTCCAGTCTTGGGGGCCATCTACACGTCGTCACCCAATAAAAAATTGACAAATCAGCACAGCTTAAGCAAGTGTGTAAAAACGCTTTTTATATTTTTATCAAAAACGTACGTCTTCAAATCTCAGCAAAACCCCTCTTTGCTCCCATCCCATTTATTACCAGCTCCGATTCAAGCTCTCAACAATTTATCAAAGGCGGTCAGCGATCGGCGACTGGATTCCGAGCAGTCACGCAAGCGTATGATCGATCGGTAATTTTTTATCTATGCTGATAATAACTTCGTGAGCAATCTGTTTATATCATTGTGTTTGTTTGCGTGATTTTGTGTTTGTTAGATTTAATTTTAGTCATTTTTCATTGGAATTGAATGTCGTAGGTTTGGAATGTTAGGGTTACAGAATTATTCTGCTAATCAGTTCTGTCGATGTTCCTCTACTGCTTAAAGTATTCAGGGATTAAACTCTCGTAAAGTAACATGAATGCTCCTTGTAGATCATCTACTTTGTTTAAGGAATTCGACTTCTGTTGAATTTTTTTGAAAATGTGTATATTTTGTGGTTTCAATTTGATTGTCTTGTTTTGAATTGACATGGAGGGTAAGAAAGTAAAGAAACTTTTTAATGTACCAAATTATCTGTTAATCTTGTAAGTCTTAAACATGCCACGCGGAAAGTTAGAATTAAAGCGTTGCCAAAAAAAAAGGAAAGAGTCATTCTTTCTGGAATAAACTAAAAAGGAAAGTAATTGAGGGAGAATTTTTTAAGCAACTCGAAGCAGAAACGAAAGGAAATTGCATA
Organism: Solanum chiquidenum; assembly: GCA_029582725.1. NCBI lineage: Eukaryota > Viridiplantae > Streptophyta > Magnoliopsida > Solanales > Solanaceae > Solanum > Solanum chiquidenum. The sequence goes on along the minus strand of JAJOOS010004209.1, from coordinate 24,058 downwards.
TAGAAGCTAAGTTAGCTAAGAAGAAGATAGAACTTGGGATTTTCTTTCGTGCTTCCAAATGAGCTGCAGATCTATATATATACTCTACTACCTTGCCAAAAGTGTGACTAGGCAAATTTGTAAATAAAAATAGTTTTTACTTAAAAAACATAAAGACTAATCCGTGAAGCTTTTAAAAATAATAACTAACTCCCCTTCAGCCGTTGAGTACTCCTCATAAAGTGTAATCATTAATGTACCATCCTGACTGCAAAACTTCTACTTCATCATTTTAGAACACGTCAGTGTTATGTTTATTAGATTGAAAGCAAACAGTAGCACTGACCGGAAGTATAATGCATTAGCTGTTGTCATTTCTGGGAATGTTGTTCGTATAGATGATCGTGTTAGAAGTTGGACGGCATGGACAAAGTAGAAAATATAGAAATTTGACTGCAAAAAGTTGAATTCTCACCTTTTTGTGTTTCGATATAGCTGTATGCTTGCGGGAAAAGATGGTGAAGTTGACTTTGATTGCTCGTGTGACTGATGGCCTTCCTTTAGCCGAGGGGCTGGATGATGGTCGTGATGTTCAAAATGCAGATTTCTACAAACAGCAGGTCAAGGCCTTATTCAAGAACCTGTCAATGCGCCAAAATGACGCTTCAAGGATGTCTATTGAAACTGGACCTTATGTCTTCCAGTATCCTTTTGTTCATGTTATCTTTCCAACGTGACTTGACCGGTTTACTTATGGGTCAACACCCAATGCTATATTGTGTTTTGATTTTATCTCGAAGAATGAGAGAATTTGCAACTTCCTTTCTGAGCTTGACAAGTTATTTCTTCTAATAGGGTTTTGCCGGGGGTGGGGTGAGGGATTCATTTGAGACTTTTAATGAATATTTTGCATTTTTAGTAATCAACTTGCCCCTTCCCTAACTATTTCAATTAACTTGTACTATTACCCTTGTTTCAATTATATGTTGGTACTGCTTATTGGGAGTATTTTGATTTGAAAACTCTATGAAGTCAATACCTGTTAGAAAAGGAAAGCTCCTGTTGATTGAATGCTCAACATTCATAGTCCTTAAAACTTTCCCATTTGGTTTCAATATAACAGACAAGTTGGAGTTTTCTGGATATTTCAGAAATGATCAGTGTTGCTGGTTTAGTGCTTTAGATGAATGAGATTTCACCTTGGTGTGTTGAAGCTGTTAAATACTCTTGATTCCATTTGTGAGATACATTCTTTTGGTTTGGTTAGTAGTTTCTCCACTTGATAAGCTTTCACAACTAAAACATTGTACTTCTAGTTTTTTACTGGATTTTTGAGTAGCATCAATTTCATCATTATCATGGCTGAATGAATGTGAAATATCAAGGATGATTTGGCATCTTAATCATTAATGCATCCAAAGTATGTGAACTTCTGGAGTAACCACTGTTGCCTTAACTACTTCTTTTTGTCATGTATGCTTTCTGTACCACCAGTAATATTGCTCTTCTATCTCTATTTCACCCTCTTGATAAAGTACACTCCATGTATAATGTATATAGTATTCTCTTAACCCGTGCTCTCAGTTATATCATTGAAGGGCATGTTTGTTATCTGACAATGTGTGATCGCTCTTATCCCAAGAAACTTGCCTTTCAATACCTGGAGGACCTTAAGAATGAGTTTGAGCGCGCCAATGGGAGTCAAATTGAAACTGCTGCTAGACCATATGCTTTTATTAAATTTGGTAATCTATTGGAGTATTTTATTTTATATTTTTTGTTGTCCAATTATATTTTGGTGAAACTGATATTCTGATGCTTGCAATATGTGATTTCCCCTGTTGTAAAAGATACATTCATACAGAAGACGAAGAAGCTGTACCAGGATACTAGAACTCAACGCAACATTTCTAAGTTGAATGATGAGCTTTACGAAGTTCATCAGATAATGACTCGAAATGTACAAGAAGTTCTTGGCGTTGGTGAAAAGTTGGACCGTAAGTTTCCCATTCTAACATTCCTCTTTTGTGAACAATACCTCGTCCATTCTGGATTTCTTCGATTTGATTATCTCGTAAGATATTGTGCTAATGTGCTATTAACCTAAATTTTCAGTTTATTATATAGGCAATGTCAACTAATTGATATTAAAATTGAGTTTGTGGTATTACACTTGCATTAGTTCTGAACTTCTGGTGTTTATAAGGAGTCTTTCTAATCTGGTTAGAGACTTGTACGTCTATGTACGGCAAGTGTGAGATTTGGAGAATCTATGGTAAGGTTTTTTTATCTTTCCCATAGCAGTCTCGCTAGATTCTAAACTATGGTTGTCTCCTAGAGTTTCCTGTCAGAACTTCAAGTGTCCATTTGGAAGTGTATCACAAGTCTAAAAATGTCTATAATTTTCAAGTTTATATGTCTTGATGTAGTGGGTTGGGAGACAAAAACAGAGGAGAGTGGATGCTGTGGAAGATTGTTGAGAAGTAAATGGTTTAAAAGACCACACTTAGACATCCTTAAAATTTGACAATGTAATATAACACGGTTAAGTGTTTATTCCTTTATCTCTCCTCATTAACTCCCAGAGAACTATAGATTGCATTCAGAATGATTTCTTCTATCAGAAAACTTCCAAGGTATAATTGTGTAGGCTGCATCTTATATGCTAATAGAAAATAACATTTTTTGGTTTATTAGTAAGGTAATTTAAATGGAGTAATTGTGGTTGTGAACTTGTGAGATGAGATTTTTATTTTGGAATCATTAAAGTCCATGCTAAACGAAAGTGGGTTCTCTATATTGTTGAGAAAAAAATATGATGCTTTTGGTGTAAAAGTAGTGGACAGTTGGACACCAAATCCATCTCTATGCAAATAACATTGGGAGTTGTGTCAGTTCCGACAATATTTGCCACTTCCTAAATCCAAAAGGTACATGATATTAGTCAGCTGTAGGATTTGCAGCTTTGACATTGATTGGACTCTTATGATGATGTATAATTTTTATATAGTTAGTTCCCCCCTATTTTCACCCTTCCCATGTCCATTGCCCTATTTGTTATTCCATTTATGATCATCTTAGGTGGCTACTGACTAGATTGTCGAATATCAATTTTTTGCAGAGGTCAGTCAGATGTCTAGCCGCTTGACATCTGAATCCCGGATATATGCTGATAAAGCAAAAGATTTAAATCGTCAGGTTAGTTTCATTGGCTTCACAAGATGATGCACCTCATAATTTTGTTTGGAAGTTGTACAGTTTAAACTAATAGAAATGCTAAAGCTGTACAAGAATCTGAAGGAACATACTCAGTGTGATTTCTTTTGGTTCTGCTAAATGCAGCCATCATGTTGGTACCTTATTAGGTTCCAACACAAGCAAAGACAAGCAGCATATGTTACTGATGGTTATTGTCTCATTTGTTTATCTTTAAGCATGTACATCTGGATATTTGGCATTGCTTTAACTTACTGATTCATTACTTGACTTTAGGCTTTGATTCGAAAATGGGCTCCTGTTGCTATTGTGCTTGGAGTTGTCATTCTCTTCTTCTGGCTTAGAACAAAGATTTGGTGATGCTTCCATGCAGATGCAGCTCAGTAACGACAATATTGTCAAATGCTTCTTCCTGTTTGTCACCATCAGACTGTGCACAACCCAGAGAACCACCTCACATTACAGTTGTCCAGCATGTGTTGTGCCATATCAGTTTTATAGTGTAAGAGAGGAAAGGAACCGTGATGAATTATGTCCCTTAACCTTGAGAAATTACATTAATTTTGGTTCTCCTTTATATATTGTCTTGTTAGTTTATCTTCAAAACTCCAAGAGGTAGCTCATTGTAGTTTCAGCTATGAAACTAACGACTTTCAGAATATACAGCAAATATAAACAATCCTTCAGACTGCTGTGCACAGGAGTATGGTGCTTTGTTTACCAACTCTAAAGCGTCTTTGTTGCTGTATGCCTTCCAATACTTGAATCTTTTAAAGTGTTCATCTGGGTCTGTGAATTTACTAAAAACAGTAATCCAATTATGGCATAGCATGTCAAAAAAAGGATAACATTTTCACCATTCTTAAGAAAATGGTGGTTAATAAATTGAAGTCATAGGGGTATATGTGGTACGTTGGAAGTCATTCTCACCAAAATATTTTTCACGAGGAAGTCAGGAAAATGACTAAGCTTCATATTTGACAACGAATTATGATGTGGACATGTTGGTACATGGTGCCACAATTACATGATGAAAAAAGAAAATTTAGAAAAACAGTCCTCAAATGCTTTGTTGAGTGTCCTCTATGTTTGTAGTAGTTTGTATTTCATTGTGTATTTTCATAAACTATATCTATGATGTAGTACTTACTGATTTTCAATAGAAGATAGTGTTATCTTTGTTATTTCTATATTATTGTAGTTTAAAAAAATTAATTTCAATATTATGCTAATTACCAATCCGATTATGGAGATTACTTCTTTACTTCCTCCTCTGTTTAGTTTTAGCAGCAATAAGTTATGTACGTGGAATTTCATAAATATATAAATATCATGTGATGGAACCACATTTTTTACTGTTGTCTCTTATTTCTCTCCTATTACTAGCGCTTTCTTCTTTGCTTTAGATAGTTAATTACAGCTTAAGTGAAAGATAATACATATTTCTTATTTTTATCGTGTCTTATCTTTTTGAAAGTAGAATTAAAAATTCATCCTTCTTACAAAATCAACTAACAAATTTTAAAATGTGCAAGTTAAATGTGATATTAACGAATGTTTCTTTTACAGTTTGCTCCCTTTCTTTTATAGTAAAACCCCCAACAACAACAATCATAAATTAAATTTGTTGGCATTTCGGAAATAAAACTTATTAGAACCTATTTGAATTGAATTTTGACTTATGATTTATAAGTCAAAATTTATAAGTTAGAATTTTTAATTTTTATTAATTTTTACTTAAAAATTAGTGCTTATAAGCACTTTTTAACTTTATCTGAACACTTCAAAATTATTTAAAAGATATTTTTGCTTAAGAATATCTAAAATAATTCAATCTAAACGAATATTTGAAAATATATTAAGCCTTTCATTCATTTCGGACATTTAATGATCCACCCCATGGAAGTACCGAACTTTTATCTTTTTAGCATAACAAAATACTCTCTCGAATTCAGATGAGTACAAGTGAATTATGGAATATTATATATTTTTTAAAATTAATATTTATTTTATAATCATTATTTGGGATATCAAAATAGTTAAAATCCTATTAAAAAGAAGGGTAGTTTTGCAATCAAATTAATACATTTTTGAATTTTTAAAAATTCATTCATTCATTTTGAATCATAAAAAAAGTGGAAGGTTCACTTATATTGAACTAGAAAGAATACAACTAATGATTTAGCAAAACAAAATCTCAAAATAAATATTATTTATGTCCAATAATACTTGTCCACTATTAACTTTACAGATTTTTTAAGAAACTATAAATAGAAAAGTGTTTTTACTATATCACCTTTTGAATATAATAAATATAATGTCTTGAAAAATATAATGAAAAATGACTATAATTAATGATAAGGATATATTAGAAACAAAAGATAAAAGTATCCGTTGATTTATATAGTAGACACGTATTGTTGGAATGAATGATATAGTGGACAATTATTATTAGACGAAGGGAGTATGTTATTAGATATTCAAGACAAAAATAGTAATTACTTCCCACTATTTCCTCCGTTTACTTCTAATTGTTATGATTTCAATTTTTAGAATCAAATTATAAAAACTTTTATTAACATTATACGATGTATTTTTTCATTATATTGATATATAAAAAGTTATAATTGATAGTACTTTTTATATTATTTACTTAAAAAATATAAAATTAATATAATCTAATTTAAATTTAAAAATTACTTAAATTAAGCTGTGACATCACCCAAAAAAAATGGACGGAAGGATATAAAATAACTTCCTCAGTAGTATCTTCAGCAACACACCATCATTCATCTTTTCCGGCGAGAATAGTCCATTCTCCCCCCGACGTTCGCCTCTGCCATTTCGTTCCGTTCTCGTCGGTGTTCTCTTTCCTCATTTCAACCAATTCTCGCTGTCGTTTGCTGCCGTTATTCCTGGTTACTTTGCTAGAAAAATGAAAGTTGATGGAGCAGAGCTGAATCTTAAGGAAATCTGGAATGAGATTGTAGAAGATCTCTCAAATAATCTGCTGAGAACTTGCGAATTTGATGAATCTAAGAAGCTACATAAACCTACTGAAATGGAGCTGGAAAATGTAACAATGTGGCAGCAACTGCCGGATGAAATTTGGCGCGATATTCTACTTAGGGTTAGTACTCTGGATAAACTGAGAAGTGCAGACAAGGTGTGTGCTTTGTGGAGACGCTTGTTGAAGGAGCCATTTAGCTGGAAAATGATCGATTTGAGAGATTCAAGGTGCATTCCCCTCAAAATAATGAAAACATTTTTTCATGTTGCTGTGGATCGTAGCCGAGGCGAATGTACTGAATTTTACTATGCATTTTGTGGGTCAAATGATCTGGCATATTTAGTGGAAAGGTATAATCTGAACTTCTATTTATTGATTGGGAAGACGAAATAATATAAATTTGCATTGTGTGATTGCATGTATTGAATAATGTATATAGCTTTCCCGAGTAAAGAAGTGAATAGGAGCTGACAGCTAAAGAGCCAGCTAGAATAGGCAGTTATAAGGGATTAGTTAGTTTGGTAATTAACGGTAGTTAAAAGGTGGTTAATTGAGCTAGATATTTTGCCAAATTATATATATATATAGATGAAAGTGTTGTATTCAGTTCATGATTGATGTAATAAGAATTGATGAAAGTGTTGTATTCAGTTCATGATTGATATTTTGCCAAATTATATATATATATATAGAGAGAGAGAGAGATGAAAGTGTTGTATTCAGTTCATGATTGATGTAATAAGAATTGATCTTCTCCTTCCAGTTTTCCTGTTCTCTTTACAATGAGCTTCCTTTTCATTGCTCCAACTACTGTTTTGGCACTAATATATTTTTACTAACTTTATTCTACAGGTGCAAAGGGTTAAAAAGGTTGTGGCTTAGGGGTTGGGCAGGAGGTTGGGGTATTCCTATCTATTCTTGTCTGATCAAAGTGGCTCCAAGATTGTACCGCTTGGAGGAGCTGATTCTCCAAGATTGTTTTACCACGCCTGTATGCATTGAGGCTTTAGGCGTACACTGTCCCAGATTGACATCGTTCTCCCTGAGTCATTTCGATGTTATGGAGTTTGAGACCGAGGAAGAGAAGAATGAGGATGCTTTGGCTATTGCAGCCCACTTGCCTTTACTATGCCGACTTCAACTTATCGGCAATGCTTTGACTGTCTGGGGACTTGAGGCAGTTTTGGTGGGTTGTCCTAACCTCAAGTCCCTCGATTTGCGTAGGTGTCTTGGTCTTGACCTTTCGGGACCTATTGGAGATAGGTGTAGAAGAATGGTGGACTTTCGACATCCTTTTGACTCGATGAGTGATTTCATGTTTCTGGTTTAGAGGGGTTGTTGTTGTTGTTTTGTCGAGGGGTTATTTTTGTTTTGTCGAGGGGTTATTTTTGTTTTGTCGAGGGATTTATACATGCCATAAATGAATTCTTTTGAAGCCCATATAAACACTCTTGTTGTATAGTTGAACACTGTTGAATACTCTTTTTGCATCATTTGTCACCTTTTAACCATCTTCTTGTATGTAGTATGCACTTGCTTCAACTTGTCAGAGGAAATTTCTTGCATCATTTCACACTTAAGACGACATTGAGCTACTTCATTGTTTGTACTTCTTTGCTGAGTTTATATAGCGCCTTGATCGATCTATTGTGTTTCTCCAAATCTTGATTTGAGTGGTGATTGTTAATGGTAATTTTGTATCTTTGTTTATTCTGAATTATATTAGGGATTTCTCCTCATGGTATTCTTGGATCAGAACTCAACGTCTCTAGTGTTAGGATTTCTCTCAGATGTTCTCATTTAAATCCTATAAGGATCCAGTTTCTATTAGACCATGCGTGTCTACTCTGTTCCAGAAGTGTATGGAGGTGGTTCAGTTGAGCAATAGAGTTCTGATCATGATCAACTAATGAAAGTGTAAACTTTCTCTTGACATTTATATTAATGTGCTTGTGAATGTTTTTACTATTTTAATTATTACTGGAACAAGTGATGTGTATCATAAATGTTGAGGTAGGACCTGTTTTCATTCTCTTGGAAAATATAGATAAGTGTCGTGGCTTGCTTGAATAGGCAGAAGTTGTAACTGCAATGTGATCTTGCCCTGTTTTATATTTGAAATGTCACTTTTTAAGTTCTAATCCTTTTTATCTTTGCTTTAAATGTTATACACATTGATACTTCAGTAGTTAGTCAGTTTATAAGAGGAGTTAAGGAAGCAGAACTTACCTTGCATGCAACTACATAAGGATGACAAATTTGCACCTATGTCTGTCATGTTAGCTTCTGAGACACTGAGATTACTAAGAGACATTACATAAGGGTTCTGTTATAAGTTCATCATGGACAAATGTACATCCCACTTTGACTGATGAGCTTGAGAAAGAAGCAGCTACAATATGGATTAGTGACATGCTTGCTCTAGCACTACAAGTTGATCATACGCCACAAATATTTTTGGTTTTCAAGCAATTCTCTGTATATGAAATCTCTGCAAGTGTGAAGGTCTCTAGCTTAAATTTTCTGTTAACTAGTGATTGGGGAAGGATCGGGTGTCTTACTCTTAGAAGAACTTGAACACGCAAAGGTATGCTTCCACTTAACCAATATGCATCTGATTTTGTGGAGTTATTTTGATCCATTCAGAAGGTAGTCAATTTGATTGTAGCTGTGTTGTGTTTTTTTTTTTTCTGATAAACTCACAGAAGAGAAAGGCTAAAATATATGCCGAGTCTCTGGGTGGAAGCTTCACTTCTGATGCTTATCACATGATAGAGCCACATCCAGTAGGTAATTTTTATACATGAAAATTACCAGCGTATTGCTGGTATTCCAGCTCAGATTTGACATCGTGTATTTAGCCATTCTAAAACATGGAAACCTTATATTCTTACTTATGTCTACTATATGCTTTACAAAATAGGAAGTGGAGTTGTTCTCTGCATAGAAAAGGCCTTGGCTCATTCTGGGGTGAAGCGTGAAGATGTCAACTATATATGTGAAAAACTTGATCATGAGCTGATCATTCTACCATTAATGAGAGCTAAGAAAGCTTTACAGAAGAAAGAGTTTATTGAGAGTGAAGAATCAATCAGAAAAAACAGAGTTTACAATGATGAGTATATCATCTATTTATAGACAATCATACTAATCTTGCTGATCTAGAATAATCTAGAAGCTTCTAATTAGCTCAACCGACTCATGACTTAACCAGCTAACTGACTGTTAACTTTATCACTAACAGAAAAGTAACAAACTAATGGAACAGTAAAAACAGACTATTTTAACTAACTTTTTGGACAATGACTTATTGCTATTTTAACATTCCCCCTCAAGCTGGAGGGTGCAGAATGTTAAGCACACCCAGCTTGCTCAACAAATGTGTATGTTGGTCTAGCCCCAATCCTTTAGTTAGTATGTCAGCCACCTAGCCACCTGATGCTGAGTAGGCACATACATGGTCTTTACTACACCAGCCTTCACCTTGTCCCTTATAAAGTGGCAGTCAATTTCAATGTGTTTAGTCCTCTCATGGAATATAGGATTGGCTGCTAATTGAATAGCAGATTTAGTATCAGTCAATACTGTGATTGGTTTATGAATGGGAACATTTAATTCTGCAAACAGACCTGCCAACCAAGTAATCTCTGCTACAGCTGAGGCCATGCTCCTATATTCTGCCTCAGCTGAGCTTCTGGAGACAGTGTGTTGTTCCTTTGACTTCCAAGAAACCAAGGACTCACCAAACTTGACTACATACCCTGTAACAGACCTCCTTGTGTTAGGACATGCAGCCCCATCTGAATCACACCAACAAACCAATTCTCAATTTTGAGCCTTCAACCAGATGCCTTGACCCATAGTACCTTTTAAGTATCTAATCACTCTATTTGCAGCTTCCAAATGAGACTTCTTTGGCATTTGCATAAATTGGCTTAAAGTTTGCACAGCATAACTAATATCAGGTCTAGTGATAGTTGCATACAACAGCTTCCCAACTAATCTCTGATAGGATGTAATGTCTTGCAAAACAACATCTCCAGTGACTCCATTAGCTTTATCATACTCCACTGAAGTCATTTTGGTATTGAGCTCCAAAGGTGTGGATGATGGCTTTGCTCCAGCAAGTCCTGCCTCAGAAATGAGCTGAGAACAACAACTCATATGGATTTTTATTTTCAATAGATGAGGAAGGTAATCTGTTCATTAAGTATACAGCAGCCTGCACACTTAATCCCCAAAACCTAATAGGCATTTGATATTGAAATCTAATGGCTCTAGCTATGTTTAGGATCTGTCTGTCCTTCCTCTCAACAACACCATTTTGTTGAGGTGTATGAGGACAGCTACTCTGATGTATGGCACCTAAAGATATGAACAACTCCTTGCATTGTGAGTTAAAAAACTGTCTCATTGTCTGATCTTATGGTCTTTATAGGAACACCAAATTGTGTCTTGATCATTAAGAAGAAAATTTTATGTGCTACAATAGTTTCAGACTTTAGCTGTATTAAATGAATCCAAGTATACCTACTGCAGTCATCTACAACTGTAAGAAAATAATATTTCTTATCAAAAGTAGGAATTTTATATAGTCCCCAAAGATCCAAATGTACAATGTCAAAGCACTTAGCTGTTCTAGTTTCACTAGCAGGAAATGAAAGTCTAGTCTGTTTGGCTAAGGGACAGACATGACAATTATTCATTGCATCTATATCTTTACTATTATGTAGAAAATCTAATGATTTCAGAGTTTGAGAGGAAGGATGACCAAGTCTTTTGTGCCATAAACTGGTGTCATGCATAGTTGCTCCTGCAATCAAGTTCTGATGATGCTGAACTATAGGTGTTGTCTTCAGTCCACATTCATTTTTGAAACAATACATACCTCCATTTTCCTTACCAATCCCCTTCACCCTGCCACTGTGAAGATCCTGAAATACGCAAAAGTCAGGGTAGAAGGAGACAAAACAAGATAATTGTTTAGTAACCTTGGATACCGACAACAAATTGCATTTGAAATCAGGGACAAGTAGTACATCCTGCACAGCTTCATCCTTAAAGACTATTGCTTCTCCAATATATGATACATCAGCCTTTGCACCAGTAGGAAGGTTTACCTTATCACTTTTTGACTTGACTACTTCATGATTCCTTGAAAAATATTCCTTATTTGATGTAATGTGGTGGGTAGCACCAGAATCTATTATCCATTCTTGTGCAGCAACATGAGATAATAGACAAGTAGCCATACCTGATAGATTGGCATGTTTCATCTCTTGTGGATCTTTGTGTAAGAGCTCCATGATCTGTTTGTACTCCCCATCTGTAAATACTTGTCCCTTGGCCAGAACAGCATTGTTGACCTCTTTACTGCCTTCATGACTAGTTGAAGCATTCTGGTGTGTTTCTCCATTGAAGTTGCTTCCAATGAAATTTGTATTCACTTGACCTCCATATTGATGTCCATTAACTCTTCCATATCCTTGTGTGTTTGTACCCTGACTGTTGACCACCTCCTTTTGAGTTTCCATTGTGGTAGTTTCCTTTCTTCCTCTGCTTCCAGTCTGTAGGGTATCCTATCAGCTTATAACAGTTTTCTCTAGTGTGACCAGTGTAGTGGCAATAATCGCACTTTCTTCCCTTGTAACCTTGATTAGAACTGATTTCCAAATTCCTCTTCACCTGCATTGCAATAGGATCAGTTTTCTCTCCCATGGTAGCAACACATGCCAAATGTTGAATCTCATCCTCCACTATCATGGCATATGCTTGATTTATGGTAGGTGTGACTCCTTTCAATAGTATCTGCCTTCGAGCCTGTTCATATGAATCATTTAGGCCACTCAAAAATTGAATCAATCTCAGCTGGTATAAATGGTTTGCATAGTCCTTTGACTTTGGACAAATGCATGTTGGAGCTGGAATGACAGCATCATACTCATTCCATACATTTTTCAGTTTTGTGAAGTAAGCAGCCACTGAATCAGTCCCTTGTGAGAGTGTATTGATCTCTCTATGCAATTGATAAAGCCTCATACGATTTACCTTGTCGAAACGTTCTCTTAGATCTTCCCATACCTCAAAAGCACTTGTTGCATACACGATCCCACTTAGAAGTTCCTCACTAACAGAACTCATCAGCCATGACAATACAATTGTGTTGCAAGTCTCCCATTGTTCATGCAGTTCATCCTTGTATAATGTCCTGCTACAGGCTCCAGTCACAAATCCATACTTCCTTTTCCCTAACAGTGCGATCCTCATCGATCGACTCCAAATTCCATAATTTTCAGATCCAATCAGCTTGATAGGAATTAATGCAGCACCTGATACATCTGATGGGCCTATATACAATGGATCACTAGGATCGATCTTAGTAACTGCCATTTCTGGAAGAAAAAAATAATCTGATTCGGCAAACAGATCTGATCTTCTTCTGAACTCTGTTCTACAATTTCAATCTATGCAAGCCATCACGAACCTGCTCTGATACCATGTGAAAAACTTGATCATGAGCTGATCATTCTACCATTAATGAGAGCTAAGAAAGCTTTACAGTAGAAACTTTTTATTGAGAGTGAAGAATCAATCAGAAAAAACAGAGTTTACAATGCTGAGTATATCATCTATTTATAGACAGTCATACTAATCTTGCTGATCTAGAATAATCTAGAAGCTTCTAATTAGCTCAACCAACTCATGACTTAACCAGCTAATTGACTGCTAACTTTATCACTAACAGAAAAGTAACATACTAATGGAACAGTAAAAACAGACTATTTTAACTAACTTTTTGGACACTGACTTATTGCTATTTTAACAATATAAATGCTCATGCTGCATCAACCCCAACCGGTGACCTGAACGAATATCAGGCCATTCTTCATTGTTTTGAGAAGAACCCTGAAGTAATGCTCTTATACGCCTTTATTTATGTTTTAGGAGAAGTACTCATATACCTTGTTCTCAGCAACTGCTATCTAATTCTCTTAAAATGAATTCCTTCCCTTTCAGCTTAAAATAAATTCAACGAAGTCCATGACTGCTCACCTCCTTGGGGCTACTGGTGATGTGGAAGCCATTGCAACAGTTAAGGTAATAAAGTTTAAGATCGTTGCATACAAATACCTAATACAAGCTTAAGATGAACTTCTAAACTCAGAGAGGGATGAAATGTTTAGATGAAAAATTACAAAAGTTTATGTTTTTATCTTAGTAGCTGGTGTTGTAGAAGCCATCACAACAGTTATGAGGTAATAAAGTTTAAGATTGTTGCATACAAATACCTTATACACGCTTAAGATGAACTTTTAAACTCATAGAAGGATGAAAGCTTTAGTCAGTAAATTACACAAGTACTAGGTATGCTTTTTTTAATAAGCAAAGGAACCAGGTATGTTTTTATGATTGTTTTAATAAGTAAAGGCCCCAGGTATGTTTTTATGATTGGCAATAAAATTTCAAAAAATATTTTTGAATTACCGCAACTAATTTAGAATCAAGGCATTATTGTTGTTATATTTATGAGGTCGTCAATACTTAGCAAAATGATGGCGGGCTGTTGTAATGTAACTTCTTCAAATGATGGCTTGCTGCACTTTTGCTGGCTGGCTGTTGTAATGCAACTTCTTCGAATGATGGCTTGCTGCTTTTTTGCTTCATAACATATTCGTTGGGCCTTAATGTAACTTTTATAATGGATATACTTGAAGAGAGGAAATTTTTATTGTTAATATACATAAATATTTGTATGAAAATTCAGTTCACATACGTTATACTACAGAGAAAGGAGGAAATCGAAAATCAAATGGATTTTGCGGTGAAAATAGTGTATTTGAAAATTGGAAGAAATCTGAGAGAAGGAGAAAAATATATATTTTTGGTAAGAGTAAATTTCGGATATTAAAAAGGAATAAATACAAAATAAAACTGTTTAACTGTATATACCTTTTAATAAATAGGCTATAAAGGATGAAGTGTGTTATAATTGGTAAGTTTATAGGGTAATATAAGTAAATATTTAATAATATTGTTTTTATAGTATTGATCCCACGTAATTTTCCCTTTTGGAAATCCTACACGAAAAGGAATAGTAAACCTAATCAAATTAGGAACTAACGCGCACACAACTATAAAAGGACTCAACACTCTCACTTTTTCATACTTATTTTCTTTGTCAAATCTCTCTTCTTCTTTTTTTCTTCCTTCCCTTGTTGTGGCATGGAAGAAAGCCTAGAGTACCAAAAGAAGAGTTGGATTGCTCTAAAAAAGAGCATAAATGGGCTGCTCAATAAAATCAATAAAGCCAACATAAAACACATCATTCCTGAATTGTTTGAAGAGAATTTAATTCGTGGTAGGGGCTTGTTTTGCAGATCAATTATGAAATCACAATTGAATTCTGCTATTTTCACAGATGTTTTTGCAGCATTGATAGCCGCTGTTAACACAAAATTCCCACAAGTTGGTGAACTTTTGTGTAAGAGGATCATTCTGCAATTGCGGAGAGCCTATAACAATAATAATAAACCTCAGATGTTAGCATCTGTAAAATTTATTGGTCATCTTGTCAATCAGCAAGTTGTTCACGAACTTGTAGCTTTGGAATTAGTTACTCTTCTACTCGAGAAACCTACTGATGATAGTGTTGATGTTGCTGTTGGTTTCGTTAAGGAATGTGGTTCGATGCTTCAGGATCTGTGTCCCTTAGGGTTGCACGCTATTTTTGAGAGATTCAGAGGAATACTTCATGAAGGAGAAATAGATAAAAGGGTTCAATTCTTAATTGAAGACCTTTTTGCATTGCGGAAACACAAGTTTCAGCCAGCTGTTCCTCCAGAACTTGACCTTGTTGAGGAGGAAGATCGATTAACACATGAAATCTCTCTCGGAGACAAGGTGGACGAGCAAATTGAATTGGATGTTTTCAAGCCGGATCCTAATTTTGTTGAAAATGAAATAAAGTATGAACAACTACAGAAGAGGATTCTAGGTGGTGGTGATCAGGACGAAGAATCTGAGGATGACGATGAGGACGAGCAACAGATGAAAATTGAAGATGAGACAGAGACAAACTTGATCAATCTTCGGAGGACGATTTACTTAACGATTATGTCTAGTGCTGAGTTTGAAGAAGCAGGGCACAAGCTGTTGAAAATCAGACTAGAGCCTGGTCAGGAGATGGAGTTATGCATAATGTTATTGGAGTGCTGCAATCAGGAGAAGACTTTTCTCCATTACTATGCACTTTTAGGGCAGCGGCTATGCATGATCAACAAAGTTCACCAGAAGAATTTTGAGAAATCATTCATGCAACAATACTCGATGATCCACCAACTTGAAACTAATAAACTGCGTAATGTGGCAAAGTTTTTTGCTCATTTACTAGGCACTGATGCACTGCCTTGGCATGTTTTGGCTTATTTAAGATTGACAGAAAAGGATACTACATCTTCTTCTCGTATATTCATCAAAATTTTATTCCAGGAGTTGTCAGGGCACCTTGGCATCCGTATGCTGAATGAGCGTCTTAGTGACCCCTCTATGCAAGAGTCGTTTGAGTCGATATTTCCAAAGGATAATCCTAAAAATATGAGGTTTGCTATCAACTTCTTCACATCCATTGGTCTAGGTGGGATAACTGAAAATCTGCGAGACTATCTGAAGAACATGCCAAGGCTTCTCTTGCAGCAGGACAAACGTGTTTCCAGATCATGTGAATCAGATGATGATCGTCCAAGGAAGAGGAGGAGGAGGAGAAGTTAGGTAGTAAATTGCTTTTAGTGTTATGATTCTTCTTTAACATGTTCTAATGTGAGCCAATTGGAAAAATCTTTTACTTTTTTGGGTTCTGAGTTCTATTTTTCTCTCTCTGTTTTGGAGGTTAGATGCTCTTTGATTTCTTTCTTTATGTACATATATTGTTAATGAAATTGAGTACAACAAACATGTATTGATCTTTTAGGAAATCAACGAGTTACATTGGTCTAGAAGAACTGTACAAATATTCTATGAAAATCATTGATGATACTGTCAAAAAACTGAGACATGATTATTTTCAGCAACAATATATGTTGAATGTAATGATGGACATCTTACATAAACTGAACTGTTACTGCTTGATTAAAATTTCAAACTCGTACCATTTGATTTTGAATGTCAATTGTAACACGAAATTAGCCGTGAATTCAGTCCTTCCTCGTTTAGGACAGTTATCAAAAGTAAAATCCTTATCCTCAAACCATGCACTATGTTATATAAACATGCAGGGGAGACATCAAATATCACATTATATTAAAACCAAAAGCAAATTAATTAATGGCACAAGTGGTTTCTCCAAGTAGTACTGAGATGATAGTCATTGCTGTGATAGCAGTAATGGCCATACTAAGTGCACATAAAGGTGCAGTCAAGTCATTGTTGTATCACCTTTTGTAGCTTTAAATATACCATTGCACAAAAAAAAGATAACAATTGTGTAGATCATTTCACCTATGTAATATGCCTTGTCAATATTTCTTTGGGTGAGCTGAGACAGCTACTTACCATATGTGGGCACATATTTCATACTCATTGCATTGATTCTTGGCTAATGATCAATGTAATTTGGTAGAATTCATGTGCCTACTAACATTGGGTATTTGTAAGTCCCCACTAGAATGTGTAACAGGTAGTAGTATTTGTAAATCTATATTTGATGGGGTTGGTTTTCACAAAGTTGTCATTTTTCTCCCTGCAGACATACTATGTATGTGAAATCAGTCAAGGGAGTTTTCCAATTGGCTTAACTACTTTTTGGTCATATTAGAACATGTTAAGAAGAATTACAACACTAAGAGCAATTTACTTTTCTTTTTTATTTTGTATTTATTCCTTTTACTTTTCTACCAAGTTCCCAAAAATATCTACTTTTATCTTTCTCTTAAATTTCTTCCGATTTTCAAATACACTATTTTCACCACAAAATCCATTTGATTTTCGATTTCCCTCTTACAAAATTCCTTTCTGTAGTATATTTGTATGAGAACAGAATTTTCATACAAATATTTATGTATGTTAACAATAAAAATATCCTCTCTTCTAGTATATCCATTATATTGATATATCTTTTATATGATGAAATACAAAATTCCATGTACTAGCTTTTATTATTGTGTTTATATACCATTAATATAGTTGCCCTGCGTTATTACAACATGAAAACAACTCATGTTTGTTCATTCAAGACGTCAAATAAATAAAAAAAAATCTAGCAATTTGACATTTAGCGGTTTCACTCAATAAAATATACCACTTTCGTATAATTTTATGATAAAGGCTTTTGACTAGACATTTATTTTTATAGCCACAGCAAATAAAACAATAGTATATCACAAAGAATAAAACATATTTCTCATTTCCAAGCAGATGTGAGATGAGTTATGTATTGACTGCTACAGTTCATACCTAAGAACAACTAATAGAAAGATGAACCGAATTTCAAAATATCAATAGTAGTAAAAAAGGTAGTACAGTTAGGAAAATGACTTCACACACTCGTGATCTCCGGTGCCTGCTTTCCTTTCTGATGAACTAGTGAAGATGAAAAGTTCGTTTTCTGGCTTTCGTTGGTTCCAAGGGCAACTTGATGAAAATCAACACAACATTACATTCTTTAAGCATGATATGTGCAAGCATTGAATTAGACATTCTTATAAGGCGCAAATAGAATAGACGAGTTGTGTCCTCCAAAGCCAAATGAGTTGGAGAGTGCAACCTTGATATCCAAGCGCTGCTTCTTAGAGCCCACCAGCACATTCATATCCTAATATCATGTTAAGCAACATTAGAACATAGTTAACTAATTAAAGCTGATTAAGATGCAATGGCTTCTTAATCGCAACAATATTAGATGGGGAGTGCAAGCTTGTTCAAAAAGTTGAGCGCATTAATTAACCAGATACATACCAAGCCATTGTCAGGGTTCTCAAGATTGATGTTTGGATGGATCCATCCTGTATGTATGGCCTATGTATAAAAAATTCCAAAATAAACATGTATTAGCAAACTTTCATATATAAACTGAAAGCTAGAGTGCAAAGATAGTTGTAATTACTCTAAGCACAACAGACTAGTAGAAAGTGATTGTGTTCCAACTGCTCTCCTTTGGAAATGAATGCTAGATCACCTCAAGTAAAAGTACATATCAAGATGCAATTACTGCAGATACGGACTTCTTTCACAAACAGTAACTTATGTCAACCGACTAACAAGTCAATAGACGTAGAAACTACTTCATTCTCCGACGTGTTAAAACAAACTTGCAGATTGCTTCAATACTTGGCATGACAATCTTAAAGTTTTTTCCCTGCGGGCATCCAGTACCAATCTATTTACCTAAGAAGGTTTTTATTCTGATGGGAAAAGCACAAAAGATCATAGTGTGGCCTAGTGGTCAATGAAGTGGGTTAAGAACCATATGATCTCAGGTTTAAATTCCAGAAGAGACAAAAAACACTAGGTGATTTCTTCTCATCTGTACACCTAGCTTGTGCTGTCACAAAAACATATAGATCACTAATGACTTAATGCCCACTTCAACAGCTAAAAGTTGCCTATTAAGGCCCAACAAATATGTTATGAAGCAAACCAGCAGCAGGCCATCATTCGAAGAAGTTACATTACAACAGCCAGCTGTCATTTTGCTAAGTATTGACGACTCTATATATATACAACAACAATGCCTCGATTCTAAACTAGTTACGGTAATTCATAAATATTTTCTGCAATTTTATTTCCAATCATAAAAACATACCTGGTGCTTTCACTTATTAAAAAAAAACATACCTGGTACTTATGTAATTTTCTGTCCAAATCTTTCATCCCTCTATGCAGGGGCGGACCCATGTGTTGTTCAGGGGTTCACCCGAACCCCCTCGATAAAAAATTACACTGTATATATAAGGTGAATTTTTTGGATTTATGTGGATATATATATTTTGAACCCCCTCAATGACAAGGTGAAGGAGATAGCCCAACGGCAGCTCCCTTTAAAATTAAGCCTGACGTTCAGGGATTCGATCCTTGGGTTAGCGTTTTATTTTTTAGTTTTTTACTTTCAGTTTTTTTATTTTTTTTAGTTCCAGTTCCGATTTTCATGTTTTTTTTAGTTTTTTTTTTTTAATAAAACGTGCTAAAATGTGGTGTTAAACCCAAAAAATTCAAGGGTCCCATACTCCAATTCCTAAAAATTGTACCTATAAACTATATACTACTACTTCCTTGAAATTTTATTTTGTTGGCTTATTTACACGTTTATACTTTTATTTTTCGAACCCCCTGAACGAAAATCCTGGGTCCGCCACTGCCTCTATGGGTTTAGAAGTTCATCTTAAGCTTTTATAAGGTATTTGTATGCAACTATCTTAATATTCATTACATCTTAACTGTTGTGATGGCTTCCACAGCACCAGCTACTTGTAAGAAAACATAACTTCTGTATTTTTCTGTCTAAACCTTTCATCCCTCTCTGAGTTTAAAAGTCCATATTAAGCTTGTATAAGGTATTTGTATGCAACGATCTTAAACTTTATTACCTTGACTGTTGCGATGGCTTCCACAGCACCAGCAGCCCCAAGGAGATGACCAGTCATGGACTTTGTTGAATTTATTTTAAGCTGAAAGGGAAAGAATTCATTATAAGAGAATTAGAGAGCAGTTGCTGAGAACAAGCTATATGAGTACATCTCCTAAAACAAAAATAAAGGCGTATAAGAGCATTACTTCAGGGTTCTTCCCAAAACAATGCAGAATGGCCTGATATTCGCTCAGGTCACCGGCTGGGGTTGATGCAGCATGAGCATTGATGTAGTTGACATCTTCACGTTTCACCCCAGATTGAGCCAAGGCCTTTTCTATGCAGAGAACAACTCCACTTCCTATTTTGTAAAGCATATAGAAGAAATCAGTAAGAATACAAGTTTTCCATGCTTTAGAATGGCTATGTACACGATATCAAATCTGAGCTGGAATACCAGCAAGACGCTGGTAATTTCCATGTATAAAATTACCTTCTGGATGTGGCTCTATCATGTGATAAGCATCAGAAGTGAAGCTTCCACCCAAAAACTCGGCATATATTTTAGCCTTTCTCTTCTGTTAGTTTATCAGAAAAAAACACAACACAGCTACAATCAAATTGATGAAACCTTCTGAATGGATCAAAGTAACTCCACATTATCAGATGCATATTTCTGCATATTGGTTTAGTGGAAGCATACCTTGGCATGTTCAAGTTCTTCTAAAAGTAAGACACCCGATCCTTCCCCAATCACAAATCCATCACGGTCCTGCTCCATCAAGAAATCAAATGCAGCTTTAGTAGACAGCAGCAGGGATCTTTAAGAGCAAAACAAAGAAAATGGTTCCCAAGCTACTAAGCAGTAAGAAATTTCAAAAGGGAAATAACAAAGTACTAGCAAACATTACTCACAATTCGAAGATATTCTCTTTTCTTTTCCTATTTAAAGTAAAATATTTACATGTGTAGGAAGTCACAACAAAGTGTACATGTACATGTTCAAGAAGCTCATCTTTAGAAGAAACAACGCTGAAGTCCATGCTTAATCATTCACATAATGACACTTATGCTGATGATTTCAAAATACATCAAGAAATCTAATTTATGCATCAGAAAGCAGAATTATCGTCAACAGTTGATTGAAATTTGAAACAGCTGAGAAATAGAGAAATTTGATAGCAATACCATATCCCAAGGACGTGAAGCCCTTGTTGGATCACTATTCCTCTGTGACAGGGCTCCACAAGCAGTGAAACCTCCCAAGCCTGCCACCGATCACAATTTAAGGATGGAAACTTTGAGAACAAATTATAACTACATTATTCCCCAGATAGTTTTACCATATTTAACTAACCTATAGGAATAATTGCCGAATCTGACCCCCCACAAAGCATCATATCCTGAAATTTCCATGTTATGATATACAAAGTGTCATTATACTTCACATGGTCTGGAAATTACATATTTAAAATGATGGAGTAAGAGTAATTCACCCACTTACTGTTTCACCTCTAATTATATGATTTGCAGCACTTAATATACAGAAGTTACTTGTTGCACATGCAGTGGAGATTGAGTAGCTTGGACCCATCCAACCCTGCAGTTGTTTCAATCAACTTTGAATGACACAGTTCTTTCAACTATTTTTAAAATAAGGAGAAACAGTTCTTTCAATCATATTTTGATCTCATCCAATAAGTAACTTACCAAATCTATTGCAAGCATGGCAGCTCCCATATTGGATGTTGCAAAAGGTACACAGAATGGATTCAGCTTCTTGTACGACACCTGTAAAGCCTCAATGCCATCATAGAAGACCTGATCAAAGAGCAAATAATCAATTATTTGGAGATGGAAAAAAGAGGAATTATAATATGCTGTAGAATGGTAAGTGGCAGCTGTGATATCATGAAAATACAATATGAACTGGAACCTCATTTGTCATTACTTGTTTATTTTTTTATGGTAACAGTATTAATTGATTTTTACAGTGAACAAGTTTTACAACTCTTCTCAAAATTATATCATCTTTCTGCTAGATGACATTCTTTGGAACAATGAATTACAAGAGCTTCAATTTTAGGGCTCTCGGAATGATCATTTGGTCGCAATAGGTCATAGCATTGGTAGACAGAGTTACCTAACACCTGTTGTTGGTTGGTGGGAGGTGGCAGGTATCCCGTGATTTAGTCGAGGTGCACGAAAGCTGGCCCGGACACCACGGTCATCCAAAAAAAAATAGGTCATATATCTTAAGCAAGTTCATTTGTTACCTTCATCCCTCCAAGGGCTGAGCCAATTAGGACCCCACATCTAGCCTTATCTAATTCCTGCAATAAATCTTCTGTGATCCCACCATCTGCCAAAGCTTTCTTTCCGGCAGTAAGCATATAGAGCATGAACTTATCTGCTCTTTTCGAAAGTTTGGGTGCAACCCACCCATTAGTCGAAAATTCCTTGATTTCCCCAGCAATTCTCTGTCGCAAGGAAGACCATTGTGAAACATCTTGAAAGATATTTTGGGTAGTGAAGAACATTAGTCGAAATAGAAGATAGATAAACAGCTTGGCGTGCTAAAACAATCATAGAAAATTACACTGGGAAATTCAGAACAGTCGAAAGCCTCAATCTGACTTATACCGCTGATGCCATCAAGAAGATTATTGTAAAACATGTCTGGATCATGACCGATTGGTGATACTACACCGACCCCGGTCACAACAACTCTCCTGTTCCTCATGAGAGGTTTCTTCTTTGCCGTGGCTTCCATTGCAGGTTGCACGGCCACAGCCATGGGTTTGCCTAGAAGTACATCAATTCAAAATGAGCAGTTCATCACATTGTTGGAGTCATGCAGTATAAACATTCTTCGAAGACATATACTAGAAATGTTTGATAGGCAAGTGAAACATATCTTGAATAATATGTATAAACAAAGATAACACGCCTTCATGTCTACAAGTTCGAGTAGGTAGTTCTCTCAGTGTGCACGAATCTCATTCACATTTTCCTCACACAACACAAACATCATTCCCAAAATAATTAGCAAAAGCTCATATAGTTGTTTTGAGAATTGAGACATTTGTTGTTTAAAGCATCAGTTACAGATCTTTAGCTATTTAAATCGAAGAAATATAGTTTAATTTTACTGCCTCAATACCATTTTATGTGACATTGTTTGACTTGACACAGAGTTTAAAAAAAATTAAAGAAAACTTTTGGTAAATAAGCCAAACATATACATTTGATGGGCCACATAACTTTTTCTACACTTACCCGATGAGAAAAGAAAATACTTTTTTGGCGTGGTGATAAACAATTTATGAATTAAAAGAACCAAACCCAGAAACGTTTCGAGTTGTATTACAATTCATTATTCAGTCCAAATTTCGAAGTTTGCGCTATTTCACATCCATAGTCACATACTAAAGACATAGAATATACCCAAAATCCAATGGGTCGATTAAGTCGATCCACAAATCGTTAGACAATAAGCTACCAAATACAGTTCATCACCCTAATAAAGATTATATCAATAAGGCTTTGATTAAGTAAAATTACCAGAATGAACAGCAGAACTCATTCTCCTCTGCCTTCGATTCAATGGCACCTGCTTAAACCCAAATACAGAAAACGCATTTTCGGCAAATAAAGACGAAAAAGAAGCAGACAATCCCTCGGATTTATAATACTCCTCACAGGGCTCAAAACCAAAACAAGTATGCCAAGAACTGTTCATTACAGAACCATTCATCAAGCTCCCACTGTTGCACTTGGTAATCGCTTTTCTTCTCCTACCAGACCTACCCATCAACTTGGAAGGCTGAAAATTAGAAGCAGGCTTCCAAAATTGATCCTTTTCGCTGGATACAGACATGCAAGCTGCTACGAGCCATGTACATAGTGGAGAGGCCACAGAAGAAGCCACCATTTGTCAAATTAGAGCATAAAAACAGTGACCCAGATGTGAAATTGGATGATAAATGGTAATCGAAAGTGCCCTTAATGAATTGGATCAAAAATGAAGATGGTATTATAGGAAGGTGCCATGAAAGTTCGAGGGGACCATCAGTTGTATTTCAAACAGTCAACTTCTTCAGGGCAGAGCAGAGAGGAAGTTAAGTGAATAAAAATAGGCATTGTTAAACAATTACGTGCGATTTCAAAATTACGCTCCAACTGTTGACTTTGAAGGTGCCATCCGTCGTGGGCTTGGCCCAAATCTGCACCCTAATAAATAGAATTATTATTAATAAATAATAATACTTCTAATAGTAAGCAACCACCTGTCT
>JAJOOS010004208.1:0-81571 GCA_029582725.1 Solanum chiquidenum | reverse complement strand
AAAAAAATGACATGTGTCCAATTTGTGCATTCATCACTTGCCTTCAAGAGAGTGTGCACACTCTCTATGCCATGTCAGTTTTTGTGGTGTATTTATTCCATTTTAAATTAGTTTAGGGGGGTAATAGGACCCTAGTTAAGTTTAGGTGTGTCTCTGGGATTTCGGTCATAGTCTAGGGGGTACTTATGCATTATCCCCAAATTTTTGCCAAAACTTAAAAACTCCGACGGTGTGCTCCGAACTCGTTCGGAACCCCGTGCATGCAAACGAGATATGCAACCATACCAAATTTGATATTCCAGACTCAATGGTGCAGTCGAAATTTTCATACGAGGTCATTTTGATAAAAAGTGGATCCCACACCCAAATATCATTTAAAGTCAAAAACTACAAAAGGGATCGAAAAAATATCAGAAACCTCGGGACACAAAAAAAGGGTCAATCTAGACCAAACTCAACATTCTGGAGCTAACCGCGCTGACAGAATTTTCATCCGAGCGCGTTTACTCAGTATGTTGACTAAAGTCAAACTTTGGCTTAAACTTAAAGTTAAAACGCCTAATCGTACAGACTCACACTGAAAACCTCGGGAGTCATGCCGACCATGCTACTAGCCTAAAATGATCCTTTCGGAGCTGATGGAATCGTTAGAATTGGATTCTGATTTCATCTTCTTGAACTTTTGATCGAAAATGATTGTTCAAGGTTCATAAGCTACAAAAACACTAAAACTCGCACAAAAGCCAAAAGATCGACCAGGTGACCGAACTGTCAGTCCCAACAAGTCATAAATGACTTGGGGTCGCTATAGGAATGCTCAAAACGACACACAGAAGGCAAACCATAGAAATGACCAGGAGGGTCATTACAATATCCACTACTAAAAAGAACTTTCGTCCGCGAAAGTAAGGGTCAAGAAGTACCTGAAGGCTCAACAAGCCGGGAAACTGCTCTCTCATCTCCTGCTCGGTCTCCCAGGTAGCCTCCTCGACTGGACGATGCCTCCAATGGACCTTAACAACAGGAATGACTCTTGAGCGCAATCTCCTCACATCTCTGGCTAGAATGGCAACTGGCTCCTCTACAAATGTCAAACGGTCATCCAACTCGACTGCATCATACTGGAGCACATGGGACTCATCAAGATCATACCGGCGCAATATCGAGACATGGAAATTTGGGTGGATGGCTGAAAATGTTGGAGGTAGGGCCAACACATAAGCAACCTCCCCAACTGTCCGGAGTATCTCAAAAGGCCCAATGTACCTGGGGCTAAGCTTGCCCCTCCTCCCAAACCTCATCACGCCCTTCATGGGAAATACACAGAGGAATACCCGATCACCAACAGAGAATTTCAAAGGTCGACGCCTCCGATCCGCATAACTCTGGTGCCTACTCTGAGCCGTCCTGAGTCTATCCTGAATCACTCTCACATGGTCCAAAGCCTCTTGTATCAAATTCGTACCCCGCGGCCTAGGCTCTGTAGACTCAAACTAGCCCACCGGAGAGCGACAACGCCTACCATACAAGGCCTCGAACGGGGCCATCTGAATGCTAGAATGATAGCTGTTGTTATACTCAAACTCCGCCAAAGGCAAGAACTGGTCCCAATGACCACCAAACTCTAAAACATAAGCCCAAAGCATTTCCTCAAGGACCTGAATAGTACGCTCCGACTGACCATCAGTCTGCGGGTGGAAAGTTGTGCTAAGTTTAACCCGAGTGCCCAACTCATCCTAAAAGGTCCTCCAAAAGCTAGACGTGAACTGAGAACCCCAATCTGATATAATAGAAGCTGGCACCCCATGAAGTCGAACCACCTCCCGAATGTAGATACGAGCCAACCTCTCGGCGCTAAATAAAGACTGAACAAGAAGGAAATGTGTTGACTTGGTCAATCGATCAACGATGACCCAAATGCTATCAAAACCTCTAGAAGTCCGCGGTAGGCCAGCCACAAAATCCATAGTAATGCAATCCCAATTCCACTCCGAAATGGGTAATCTATGAAACTCACCACCAGGCCTCAAATGCTCGGCCTTTACTTGCTGGCAGCACAAGCAACGGGGCATAAAGTCAGCAATATCTCTTATCATGCCACTCCCCCAGTAATGCTGCCTTAAATCACGATACATCTTCGTTGTGCCCGGATGAATAGAGTATATAGACTCATGGGCCTCAGAAAGTATCAACTATATCAAATCCCCAACTGTCGAAACACAGATGCGGCCGGCGAATCTGAACACTCCATCAGGATCTAAGGTATCCTGACCACCATCACCCGCTAATACTCGATCTCTAAGGGCCACCAAGGCCTCCTCCTCAAACTGACCGCCATGGATCCTATCAAGCAAAGAAGACTAAACTCCCATATAGGCAAAGACACATCTAGAATCTGAAATATCCAACCGACCCATGCTATTGGCTAAGAACTGAATGTCCAAAGCCAAGGGTCGCTCCTCAACATATAAGAAGGCTAGACTACCCATACTCACTGCCTTCTGGCTCAAGGCATCCACTACCACATTCGCCTTGCCCGAATTATAGAGAATAGAGAGGTCGTAGTTCTTCAGGAGATTAATCCAATGACGCTGCCTCGAATTAAGGTCTCTCTAGCTCATGATGTACTGAAGACTCCTATGATCGGTATAGATCTCACATCGAACTCCATACAAGTAGTGCCTCCAAATCTTAAGCGCAAAAACTACCGCCGCAAACTCTAAGTCATGGGTGGTGTAGTTACGCTCATGAATCTTAAGCTGCCTCGATGCATAAGAAATAACTCGGCCCTGCTGCATCAATACACAACCCAAACCAACGCCGGATGCGTCATAATAAACCAGAAGCCCTCGCCCTCAACTGGAAGAGTCAATATAGGAGCGGTGGTCAATAACTCCTTGAGCCTCAAAAATCTCATCTCACACTCCTCTGACCAAACAAAGGGAACATCAACACGAGTCAACCGGGTCAGAGGTGCTGCCAAGGTAGAGAAACCCTCCACAAATCATCTGTAGTAGCCTTCTAGTCCGACAAAGCTCCGAATATCAGTAATTGAGGTGGGCCTACCCCAATCACGAATAGCCTCAATCTTCGCCGGATCTACCATAATGCCCTCCTTGGATACAACGTTCCCCAAGAATGCTACACAGTCTAACCAAAACTAGCACTTTGAGAACTTGGCATAAAGCCACTGATCTCTCAAAGTCTGGAGCACAACTCTCAAATGCTGTTCATGATCACCCCTACTCCGCGAGTATATCAAAATGTCATCAATGAAGACTATGACGAAGGAATCAAGATAAGGCCTGAACACGCGCGTCATCAAGTCCATAAAGGCAGCAGGGGAATTAGTCAACCCAAATGACATCACCAAGAACTCATAATGGCCATAACAGGTCCTAAATACAGTCTTAGGGATGTCCGCTGCCCTAATCCTCAACTGGTGGTAACCGGAATTCAAATCAATCTTAGAGAACACTGAAGCTCCCTATAGCTGGTCAAATAGGTCATCAATCCTAGGCAGAGGATATCGATTCTTCACTGTCACCTTATTCAACTGCCTATAGTCAATGCACATGTGCATCGTACCGTCCTTCTTCTTACCAAAATGAATGGGATTTCCCCAAGGTGATACAGTAGGTCTGATAAATCCCTTACCTAAGAGATCCTGAAGTTGAACACTGAGCTCCTCGAGCTCTGCAGGAGCCATCCGATATGGCGGAATAGAAATAGGCCAAGTACCTGGCTCAAGCTCAATCAGAAAATAAATATCACGCTCTGGGGGTAGGCCAGGTCGGTCGGTAGGAAACACATCTAAGAAGTCACGCACAATAGGAACTGACTCAACCAGAGGGACCTCCCTACTCACATCACGCACATAGGACAAATATGATAAGCATTCGCTAGCCAGTAGCCTCCTAGCCCTAAAAAAGAGATAACCCCAACTGGTGTGCGACCATGAGATCTCTGCCGCACCACTGGAGAAATACCAGGAATGGCTAAGGTAACGTTCGTAGAGAAGCAATCTAAAACAGCGCGATAAGGGGATAACCAGTCCATGCCCAGAATCAAATCGAAATCAACCATGTCAAGCAATATGAGGTTAGCTCGGGTGTCACTCCCCTGGATAGTAACTAAGCAAGATCGAAATACCTGATCCACTACTAAAGACTCACCCACAGGGGTCGACACATGCAACAACGCTACCAGAGGCTCAGACATCATACTCAAGTGAGAAGCATAGTAAACAAAAACATACGAAAAAGTAGAGCCCGGATCAAATAAGGCCAAGGCGAGCTGCTGGCATAAAAGAATCATACTTGTTATCACATCGTCTGATTCCTCAGCCTTCGCCCTCGCTGGAGCTGCATAGAAATCGCTATGTCTGCCTCTGCCTTGACCATCAAACCTACCACCCGACCTGCATCCTCGGGGACCACCCCGTATACCCTGATGACCACCTCTACGATCCTGACCCTGACCACGACCTCTAGTTGGAGGTGCTGGTAAAGCTGGGGAGCTGCCTGAGGAGCGGGAGCAATCCGACTATGCTGAGGGCAGTCCCTGGCCCAATGACCCATCTCACCACACTCATAGCAACCCTGTCGAGGGCGACTCCTAAGAGAAGGGCCATCATAGGCTGAAGAGCCTGACCGAAATACCTCACGACCCTGACTCGAACTAGCCTCGCTCCGACCACCACCTGATGTCTGGTCCTGTCATGAAAATCCCTAGACCTGGGGCGGGAGTCACTATAGATGCCCTCATGCCTAGCCCTCTTCTCGCTGTCCCCTTGGGCCTTGGGACGTAAATGCTCCATAGTACTGGCATGGTCAACTACGTCTAAAGAGGATCGACCCGTAGAAACTAAGGACTGGGTCTCAAGCCGAAGTTGTAATATCAAGCTACGGACAAAACACCTAACCCTCTCCTCCTCTGTAGGTAATATCATCTCTGCATGATGGGAGAGCTCATGTAACCTAGTCTCATACTCTGCCACCGACATGAAGCCCTACTCCAACCTGCAGAACTGATCCCTGAGGCGGTCTCTGACGCTACGAGGAATAAACTTGGCCAAGAAGGCCTCAGAAAAGTCATCCCATGATACCGTTGGAGATCCAACTAGCCTGGTCTGCATGAACGTGCGCCACCACTGCCAGGCTGGCCCATCTAGCTGGTAAGCAATGAAGTCGGGCCCTCTAGACTCCACTAGACCCAAAGTGCAAAGCCTCTCACAGCAAGTAGTGAGAAACTCGTGGGCATCCTCACCCACAGCCCCAGAAAACCTCGGTGGTGTCAACCTGAGAAACATACCAAGCATATTCTGGTCCTCAAGTGGCATAGGTCTCTCCGCTGCCAAGGGATGTACTTCTTCAGGTGGTACCTGAACCTGAGGTGCCATCACTGTAGGCCGATCCTGCTGTACTTGTGCTAATGTAGTTGGGTCGGGTGGCTGCTGCATACCCCCAAGCACACCCAAGAGCTGAGAAATAGCGGCCTGGAGATCTGGAGTCAGAACTAGTCCGGGTGGCGGCTGGGCTGGCCCTAGCCCCACCGGCTGATCTGGTATACGAAGTGATGGAGGGTCCACTACTGGCTGTGGATCCTCCTCTCTCTCCTGGGCTGGTGTTGCGGCCCTCTCTCGACCTCGGGGTCGACGTCTATCCCAAGCTGTGGATCTGTCTGCAGGCTTGGGTGTATAACCCTTGGCCGCGCCACCTCGCGATCGAGCCATGCTGCGAAGAGTAAAACATGTGAGATTTTCAAGGAACCAATAAGACACACACTGCACGAAAGTGAAACAAAAGAGGAAATCTTCCTAAGGACATCCTGTAGCCTCGCGAAGATAAGTTACGGACGTCTCCGCACCGATCCGTAGGACTCTACTAGACGTTAGCTCTGTACAAATGAGACCAATGAACCTGGGCTCTGATACCAACTTGTCACAACCCAATTTCTCGAATCATGATGGCACCTACTATACCCTACCAGTAGGTAAGCCAAGCCGAAACCCAGAATAGCAAGCAATGAGCAGAAGGGCAGAAACTAGCGAAAACTATAATCCAAACAAGAACAACAAGGCGGAAGCAAACCAAAATAAATATATACATGATCCCTCCCAGAACTGGAAGTCACTAGTACGGAGCTATCTAATAAAGAGTGCAAGTCCCAAAAGTGGACCACAACAGAGCGTGTCTCAAAAGCAATAAGACTAGCTAAACAAAAGAAGGAGACAGAACAAACCCAAAATGCCAAGTGCTTTCCCTCGTCTCCAAGTCACAACTGCAAAAGAAGGCTGGAACTACTCACCGCTGGTAACTGGTATTGGGACCTGCATCACGAAATAAATGCAGAGCGTAGCATGAGTACCAACACAACAGGTACTCAGCAGGCATCATTGGCCGACTGAGCAAAAGGGGTAAAAACAATAAGAAATGATAGAATTTAGACACAAAGAAGTCAAAGCGGATATGAAAAGAAAGCACACGAGCATACCAGAAATAAACTAAGTACAACCAAACTAAACCTAATTGGACCCCCATAAGCCAGAAGGTACACTCGTGAGCAAGTTTAAGTAAATCCTGAACGAACCCCCATAAGCCGGAAAGGTACACAGAATAACTAAGTCTAATGAGAAAGAAGAAAATCGAGCTCCTAGCCTGAAGTAACCAAGATAATCCACCAGACTCCACCCAGCCAGTAGTGCACTCCCAGCCCAGCTAGAAAAAGTGACCCCAGGGGGCACCCAACCAAACAGCCCACTCTCAGCCCAACTAGAAAGAGTGACCCTAGGGGGCACCCAACCAAACAGTCCACTCTTAGCCCAACTAGAAAGAGGGACCCGTAAGTGAGATAGATATCGCGAGTCGTCCTACCATGCAGTCAGCTCCCAGCCCAGCTAGAAAGAGCGACCCGGGGACACCCAGCCAACAACACACTCCCAGCCCTGCTATAAAGAGAAGCCCGGGGGCGATCGCCGATATCACTGAGTCTACCCATCCAGCGATACACTCCCAGCCCAGCTAGAAAGAATGACCCCAGGGGTGATGGTATCTCCAATAGGATCCAATCCAACAACAACCACCGTGGAACACCGTCCACTCTAAGAAATCGCAGAAAAGGCTCCAAGCCTATACTATCACAATCCCACGCCTCTAGTGATGCACCGAATCTTCAAGAATGCATCAGAACCGCAAAATAAGAGAGAGGAGATACAGAAGTACAACAAGCAACGATAACGCCTAATATAAGGCTCATACTATCAGACTGAAGTCTGCTACTCCAGTCTTCCAGGAGCTAAGTCATCCAAACAATGCCGGCAGAAAGTCAAGGCTATCCAGCCCATACGGGTCATAAGTCTAAGGCAATGCTAGCCTAAGATAGACTAAGGACATCATGCTTAGAGTTAAGGATGAACAAGCATACAACACATAGCATACAAGCATACAAGCATACAAGCATACAATAGCATTTAGCACATAAGCATGCAATTTTACTAAATCGGTTAACATGATACTATACCCAAAATATGGCCAATCAATCTTAAATTGAGGTATCTAATCAAAGTAAAGTAGGAAACTAGTACCCACCCCCAATTCACTCCAATCGACATGCTTTTATACAATTAAGAACAATCTAATAGAAAGGAAGCCATACCCTACCTTAAGGCCGACCCGTGCTCCAAATCACTTTGCTGGAGCTTTTCCTTCCCGAACAACCTTTTAACACTATCACTCTATCAAATATAGGATCACAATGTTAGTACGGTCGTTTAGACACCAAAATAACAACAAACGGAGACAGATCAATTTTGGAGTCAAAACAGGAATCATGGGACCCGCACCGAACCGTTCGAATTTGACTCTGTCAAGAAACACAAAACAGTACCCCAAACTTGTGTTCCAAAATGGAACACAATTTGAGGCTTAAAACACAGCAAAAACCAACAAGCAAGAAAACCACACTTTACTCAACTTAAAAAAAACAGCTGCAGTCTAAACTCGGAATTAACGAGAATAAAAAGGTTCCCAGAACTCCTTGGACACTCCATGACGAAGCCACAACAATTCCCAACACGTGGGACTTCGAATCACCCAAAACCGAGCTAAAATGAGAGAGATATGACCAAAACAAGAATGCCAAAAATAAGGGCTCGAGAAAGGGTACAGAAGTCAGGTTAATCGCGAAATTATCTCGAACTACGTGCACCCGACAATTTCCAAACACTCTACAGCGAAGCCATCGAAAATACGAATCTCCCACACTTCGAATTGCCTAAATCGGTTGAGAGATGACAGAGAGATGTGGGTTTTAAGTTTGGAAAATGTTGCTGATGTTTCTGCATTTATAGCAGATTTTTCTGCATATTTTTCCGAAAACTTAAAAACTCCGATGGGGTGCTCCGAACTTGTTCGGAACCCCGTGCATGCAAACGAAATTTGCAACCATATCAAAGTCGATATTCCTGACTCAATGACATAGTCGAAATTTTCATACGAGGTTATTTTGTTAAAAAGTGGGTCCCACATCCAAATGCCATTTTAAGTCAAAAACCACAAAAGGGCTCGAAAAAATATCAGAAACCTCGGGACACAAAAGAAGGGTCAATCTAGACCAAACTTGACATTCCGGAGCTAACCGCGCTGACGAAATTTTCATCCGAGCGCGTTTACTCAGAATGTTGACTAAAGTCAAACTTAGGCTTAAACTTAAAGTTAAAACATCTAATCACACCGACTCACATTGAAAACCTTGGGAGTCATGCCGATCATGCTACTAGCCTAAAATGACCCTTTCGGAGCTGATGGAATTGTCAGAATTGGATTCTGATGTCATCTTCTTGAACATTAAATCGAAAATGATCGTTCAAGGTTCATAAGCTCCAAAAACACTAAAACTCTCACAAAAGACAAACGATCGACCAGGTGACTGAACTGTCAGTCCCAACAAGTCATAACTGACTTGGGGTCGCTACAGGAATACTCTAAACGATACACAGAAGGAAAAACACAGATATGACCAGGAGGGTCATTACACCTACAATTATAGTTATCACCCCAACATTGATATTGACACCGTTTGAGACATTATAGGGGAGGGGATGCAGATCACCCATTGGATGGTTCGAGGCTGGAGATGCTAAACTATTGGGGGTTGATTTAGTGAAGGATGTTCAATGATAAGGTGAGGTGTATTCAAGCTAAGCTTTTAGGAGCCTAGAGTAGACATAAGAAGTATGTAGACCATAAAGTAAGAGACATGACATTTCATACTGGTGAGAATGTTCTTCTTAAGGTATCACCCATGAAAGGGGTGATGATATTTGGCAAGAAATGTAAGCTAAGTTCGAGATACATTGGTCCCTTTGAGGTTCTTGAATGTGTAGGGCTAGTGGCTTAAAGATTGGCTTTACCTCCTAACCTATCAAGAGTTCATCCGGTATTTCATGTGTCCATGTTGAAGAGATATCATGGTAATGGGGATTATATCATTAAGTGGGACTCAATTGTGTTAGACAAAGATCTCCAATATGAGGAGGAACATATTGCAATTGTTGATCGTGATGTCCAGAAGCTGAGGACCAAGGAGATTAAGTCCGTGAATGTTCAATGGAAGCATCGTCCAATTGATAAAGCTACTTGGGAAACCGAGAAGGACATACGAGACAAGTATCCCCAATTGTTCTTCGATTCAGGTACTACTACATTCCTTCCTTAGCCTATTTTTCCTAAGTTTGTCACTCGGGGACTAGTGATGGGTAAATTGGTATCTATTGCAAATATCAGGTTCTGTTGTTATAGAAAAGCCAACGGGGACAAATTTTGGGTCGTAAAACTTTGTCATAGTAACTTGGAATTTCCCAACCTAGTCCTGATTTGGACGAAATCGGAGTCATTAAAGTCTAGGAAAATCTGGTAAAAATTGGGTGATCTAATTATGAGTTTGATCACATGAGTAGATAGCTAAGACGTTAAGGAACCCGTACAACTTTACGAAATTGAATTCGGGCGAGTAGAACACCCGAAATTGATCTTAGCGTGAACATATAGTTTCTAAGTGTCGTTGGTTGAAGGTGTGTTGTGAAATGGCGATTTAGAATTCTTAAATCGACTCACTGGTTCCGTGCAGGCCGCTGTGGAAGAATTATTCCCGCCAGGGCGGGGACGCCATAGCGACACAGTCGCAATTTAAGTTGGAAATAAACCCCAAAACATCTTTATTCTGCAATTTTTTAATATGAGAGCTAAGGAATGAACCCAGGGATTTTCTTGACAGTTTTCACCATTCTTGAATCTAAAGGTAAGATTTTAGCTCTCTGAATTCATTTTTTTGATTTGTAAAACATAATCTAATGGGTAATTATCGATGGGAAGGGTTTTGATTTGGAAACTATGGTGGAAAAATCCCTAATCTGGGTATAAAGATCATGGGTTTGATCTAGGGTTGATAGGATTGTTGGTAATCTAGATAATTAGTTATTGTTTATTAATTTCCATGTTATTATGATTGATAGTAGACCAAGGACAAGCGGAACGAATCCGGAAAGGGAAGGATCAAGTTTCTTAGGGGATTCAAGCTTGTTTCTAGGTAGGTGATGGTTGTTATTTCATGATTGTGTGATATATGTTCGTTCTTGCTTCATTATAATACATGTATGTATGCGAATGTTGCATTATTGATCACACTAGTTGTAAATGAGTTAAATGAATGATGAATGTCATGAATCATGACTTGATTGTATGATTATGAGAATGTACTTGTGATTGTGATTGTGGCTTGTTATATTGATTGGGTGTTGCGTTTCGACACACTAACTTGGATCGGTTGCCACATTCCGACATAATTATGGGATCGGTTGCCACTTTCCGGCATAAATCTTTGATCGATTGCCACTTTTTGGCATAATTACAGGATTGGTTACCATGTTCCGGCATAAACGTTGGATCGGGTACGACGTTACGGAATGCTAACAGTTTGGGTTTGGGTTCCATGAGAGGACCAATGACTTGACATAATTGTGTATCTTGAGAATTGTGAAATTGTACGTTGTTCGTAAATGATGATGATATTGTATATGTTCAGGTGTATGTATTTTATTGTTATGTTGCGATGACTTATGCATGTTGCACTTAGTGGATAGCCGTGTGATCCTACAATTACACTGTGGTTGTATATTGATATTGCACTTGCTCTTTGTTTGTTGAGTACAGGGCATCTTCAAGCGGCTATTGACAGACCTCGTTTAGAAGATCAGTGATCGTCGATCGAATTCAAGGGTGAGCCAGTTCTTCCTGTCTGCCGTGAGTTCTCTTTCTGTCTATATCCATATTTTGGACTTGGACTTTCTATTTAGTTATTAGTTCATTAGTTTGGGGTTGTAAACCTTCTTGTTTAGACTTATGGATCTGGTTAGAGTTTTGGTACATTGACTTTCAGGTTCTAGGCATTTAATTTTGAAATTCGTTTTTAGATCTTTTGGAAGTTTATGAGAACTTCAGTATTTAGTTATTTAAATTTGCTTCTGTAACTTTAAATTCCTTAGTATGTTGCTTAAGTTGGTTAGCTAATTAGTATAAATTATTCTCCCCTCAGAGGGTTAGTGTGGGTGCCAATCACGATGGTCCGGGTCGTGACAGTCTGGGCCTCTATGGTCCTTACTTACCCAACCAAAATGTATCTCCTCAAAACCTATCTACTAGAACTTCTTCACGAGTTGCATCACGATCCGTGAAAGAGAATGTGGTCCATCTTAGCTTCCGTGGTCTTTACTTGATTAAATTCATCTTACCATGTTGACAGTACTTCAACCCCATGGGCCTCCTGATGGCTCGTCATCATGACCACGGCCCATCTGGGGCTTCGTGGTGCATTCGCCAGAATCATTTTCTTTCCCTTGTTTCTATCTCCCGCATCCAAGTATTTTACCTCTTCAAACATTACCAAATACATCATATCCACATAAATACACTAGATTTCTAGCATTAATCCTTAATTTTGAGCTTCAAATGTGCCAATATTTCACGGCACATCACACACCTAGCATCCTTAACAAAGTTTCCTAACACAAAGGAGCTCCAAACTCGGGAAGAATGTGGTCCTCAGAAACCTTAACGTGTGGTGCCTCTTAACGAGCACGACTTCTAACCTATGATACTCTACAAGAAGGGCCTCTTTCTTGAGCTTGGCCCTTTGCCCCTAAATGGGGCCTCAACAACTGTCTCGGGGACGCCTCCTCTTTACCACTAGAAGCATAAGATCTTGTCCTCAACATCTGCCAAAACAACATGTGGAAACTCAACACTAGCGAGGGTAACCACGCACGATAGGAAATAATGAACAAAATGAATTTTCTGTCATTCTTCGTAGCCTATCGAAGATAAGTATAGACGTCTCTATACCAATCCTCAAGACTCTTTGTCAGACCAATGAAGCTAGGCTCTGATACCATTTGTCATAACCCAAAAATGGTTGTGATGACACTAGTCTATTCTCACCAAGACAAGTAAGCCTCAACCCAACGAAAATGAAAGTAATGTGGAAGATCAAGCAAGAACTAGATAAAAGAAAAAAAACTTATTCATTCTATTTACATTCCAGAACATGGTTGTCACGTGTACAAGCCACTAGAACATAAAGAGCGGAATTCATAAATAAGTACAAGTCTCAAATCTTTGTTTCTCAAATAGAATAAAACATAAAAGGAAGAACTAGAGGGCCAACCGGGATGACAACCATATTCCTCTCAACAGTCCATTGACAAGCCTCAAAGATGGGAGAGAAAGAGAAATCACGTTATATCGGGCTCAAAACCTACACAAGTGTAATAGCAACGAGTGAGTACCAACAACATGGTACTCAATAAGCAATATAATAACCGAAGAAACCTAGATAAAAATGAATACTCCTTTCATCCCAACCGAACCTCCTCAAACTACAACCTACATAGAAATCAGACAACCTAACAATTCAACAATATATAGCTCATAAGGCTCAATAGTCATAGTACACTAGTCATAATTGAGCATGCTTCAAGTAAGTCAATCTCAATGTCAAGTAGATCAATCACACATATCAAGTGCATCAATCACAGTTAACAAGTAAGTCAAACATAAGCATCAAAATGCATCAATTCACAATAATCAGTTTCTTGCTTGAACTATTTCCCATCTGCATAATATAACTAGTCA
This sequence comes from Solanum chiquidenum, assembly GCA_029582725.1. Lineage (NCBI taxonomy): Eukaryota > Viridiplantae > Streptophyta > Magnoliopsida > Solanales > Solanaceae > Solanum > Solanum chiquidenum. Next base: position 68,384 of record JAJOOS010004208.1, on the reverse strand, counting down.
GAACCATTTTCCATTAGCTTTATATCAAATTAGTAGCGGAACCATTTCCCGTCGACTTTATATCAAATCACTAGCCATAACAATTGTTTATCAACTTTATATCAAATCACTAGCGGAAACTATTTTCCAACGACTTTATATCATTTCACTAGCCGAAACCATTTCTAATCATCTTTATATAACTTCACTAGCTGGAACCATTTTCCATCAATTTTATATCATTTCACTAGCCGAAAACATTTTCCATCGGCTTTATATAACTAGTTGGAACTATTTCCCATCAGCTTTATATCACAAGTCTCATGATGGTGTACAAAAATCAATGCACATAAAATAGTTCACCCCATAAGTAAGTGACAACATTCAAGCAATTCAAGTCGATATTCATTCTATCAAGCATTTCACCAATCAATCAATAAGGGTAACAACAAGGAAATTCACAAACATTTTTATCATCATAAAGACTTTTCATTTCAACCCCTTTTTATTCATTAATATTTATCAAGTAGATAATTAACCCTTCACCCCATTTTCATTACTCCCAATACAAACACAATGAAGGGAATACACCAATTCTACTAGAATACAAGGTTTAGAAGATCACTTGCCTTAATTCGACCAACTAGTAACCCGACACTTGATTCTTCCCCTTCCGACCAATATCTGAAGCCAGACAATTTATGTCAATTAAGTATTCACAATAAATATCCATAAATAGCAATACCCAACTCAATACAATGAAAAATGGGTCAATCAACAAAACCCAATTATGGAAATAAAGTTTTAAACTGAAATTTTGTATGATCTTATATCAATATGTGTATACTTTTTTCATTTCATTTCTCCATATTGTGTGCCTAAGAAATAATGAATAAAAAGAATTTATTTTAAATTTAACCTTTAACTCTTTTAATATATTCATTATTCATATATCTTGTTCATCAATACCAACATTAATAATGGAGAGTATTATAGTATTTATATTTTTTTTAAAGAATTAATCTTAAGGAAAAATGAGAAAATAAATTAAATATATCTTAGTTTTGTAAATTGATATTAAGACAAATATTGTTATTAATGTGGATATATAAGTATTAAGTAATATGGGATAGAAGGAATAGTTCAGTAAATTTTGTGGTCTTTAATTTAAACTTGCCATATAATGTGTTGGAATTCAAAAAAATTACTCCCCCATTTTTGGACAAGTGTCATCTTACCAAAAAATCACGCTCTTAACAAATAATTAAATTCAATATAGAGTTTGCTAAGCTATCTCTATTTAATAAATGTCTCTTGAAATATGAACTCTAATAAAGAAAATTGAGTACTCCTTCTACTCCAATATAAATGAACTGTTGAGACTTTCTATATAGTTAAAAATAAGTAAATTTATCATAATTCCAGAGTGTATTGTTTTCCTAAGATGACATTTAATTTGACAGGGTAGGATTCCAAATTTATAAACTCAAGATTGTAGCTCGACACTAATTATGGCGTAGGAAGTTTCTAGAACTTTCCATTGTGATTCTTCTTGTCATACACATCACATTTTTGTGAAGGTTATGAACGATGAATTTGACAAAGTGAATGAATCAGCATTTAACCAATTATGGATGTCCTTAGAGATCGAGGTACGTTCAATGGCATACTTTTTTTGACATAAAATAATATTGTTTATATATGTTTAAAATTATTTTGTGTAGGTTCTCGAAACCAATAAAATGCATATAAATCCACTCATTCAATCACTTGAGGTGAGGTATACCAATGATGTTGCACTTCAAAGTACCTTACTATAATTTACCTGAATTCTCTACTCGTCTAAATTATGTTGGTTGGACTCTCCAAAAATAATGCCACATGTCCAACATGAATCTGTAGATATTTTTGAAGAGTCCAAGCAACATATAGATATTTTCACTCACTTGGGGTGCTTTTTTAGGGTATGATTAGTAGAGAATTCCAAAACATTTACTTGTTGAAGAAGGAAGTTGATCCGTCCTTCTTCCGGAATCTAGTTTGTGATTTTTCAATGATGCTCGCACTGTTATATACAACCTGACTACGACTCTTTATGTTTGTTTTGTTATTTTTATGAGCCAATTTCATTTTTTTATTTTTACTATGTTCGTTGATGACTTGTGTTACTTTCATTTAATTTTAGTGAGTCGTCACCAGTTGTGGATTTTGATTTATAAAAAAATCATTGTTTCAAGCTGAAAGGAAGATTGGCATGGTGAATTGTTTGATTCTTAAAGTAGCCATAAGAATTCTTCTTCATAATGATGCCATTTGATTTGTTCAACTTCTTTTGCGCAACATTGGAGCATGTGCTCTTGTGAATGGATGTTCTGTTTTTATCGAGGCAGCTGACAATAATTCCAAGAATGAGTATGATTCTTTCTATCCTACTATTATTACCGCTTATGTCTTCATAAATATTTTGTTTTGCGTTCTTTGAGTCGAGAGTCTACCATCTGTTGGGTATAGCAAGAGTTAATGGGAAATGGAGGGAAGATGAAAAGAGAAATTGGAAAAGATTCTCTTACACTTTATCAAAAGGCATTTCTCCCTCATTGGTGGTGGAAAGAAAAATAGAAGTGTTTAAATAGAGAAAGACTTCTACTAGTTGTTAAAAGGGTTGGAAAGAGGGAGCCCCCTAGCGGCAGCGGCGACGTCGCTCGCTCGGCTTTGGCTTTGGAAAATGATTGAGAGTTTATTTTTTGGACAAAGTTTTCTTTTGTTTATTTATTTAATTAATTAAATGGCCAAAACATTTCAGTTATTTAGTTAATTAACTGAAACGTTCCGACCCGACTAGGATCCGCGTGACCTATTTTAATTAAAATATTTTCCCATTTTATTTGAATTTCCCGCTGTTGGAGATGACTGTTCTAAAAGGTCGCAACTTTCAGGAACAACCATGACCGTTTGAAAGGTTGCAAACTTTCATGAATGGTCGTGTGGATTCTGAAAGATTTGCAACCTTTCGGAATCAGTTCTTCTTGGCTATAAATACCCGTAATTCTTTAGACATTTTACTTACAAAAATTTAAGATTTCTTCTTCTTCTTTTGCACAAATTTTCTTCGTGTACTTTACAGTCGTTGAGTGGCTCACTGACACCAGCGTTTTGGGTTTCAATACACTGGTGATTGAGATCATTCTATCTTGGGAGGACATATTCCAAATCAAACTTCGGATACTAGAGGAAAATAATTTCCTTAAGGGGACACTGTGCATTCAGTGGGATTGATCTTCTTTCCATTCTCTTTTTTTTCCAGATTCTGGTACGCTTTTACAGATTTTAGCTTTGTGAATTAATTTATGTTCTTCACTGGTTCATTAAACTTTGGTAACTTCGTGTTTCTGCAAAGTTTGTTGTACTCAGTAGTACTGTTTTAAACACAGATTGCATAACAATCTTAAGGAAATTATTTTATTTTTTTATCTATATTTCTGATGGAGACAAAAACTTTCGTGGTTTTATACTCCTATTAAGTTTGCAATTTAAGTTATTGCTTACTGAGCCATTTGTATTGATTTTTGTTTATTATAGATTCAAAAATGGCAAATAATAATGTTACTGAGGTTGTTGCTGCACCAACCCGAACTATTGTACCACCAGCAGAGAAACCAAGAAAATTCTCTGGTGTGAATTTCAAAGGATGGCAGCAATGGGTATTTTCCAGGCTTACCACTCTTGGTCTGTAGAAATTTACCAATGAAGAAACTCTGGTGCCTGCTGCTGATATGTCAGACAGAGAAAAATTCATGATTATTGAAGCATGGAAACAGGTAGCCTTCCTATGTAAGGGCTACATTTTGAGTGCTTTAGAGGATGACTTATATAATGTCTATAGTGCAATGATAAGAAATATAAGACAAAATATGCATGCTTGAATGTGCTCGCAATGTTTTTAGACTATAAAATGTCAGATAGTAAAACTGTTGGATCACAAGTGCAGGAACTTCAACTTATTTTCTATGATCTGATTGTTGAGGATATGGTAGTTAATGAAGCGTTTCAAGTGGCTGCAATGATTGAGAAGTTACCTCTTTCGTAGAATGACTTCAAGAATTATCTAAAGCACAAACGTAAGGAAATAAAGCTTAAGGATCTTGTGATTCGGCTCAAGATTGAGGAAGATAACAAGACCGTTGAAAAAAAGTCTCATAAGAGTTCAAGAATAATTGGAGTTAATATTGGTGAAGAAGCTCCTACCAAAGGCAAGAAGAGAAAGAAGTTCAACGGACAGTAGTCAAAACACTCCAAGAAGAAATTCAAGGGAAACTGTTACAACTGTGGTAAGGCTAGTCATAAGTCTTCTAACTGTCGTGCTCCAAGAAAGGACAAAGACAAAGACAAAGGCAAAATTCAAGCAAACACCGTGGAAGAGATGGAAGATATAGATGACCTTTGTGCAATGATCTCGGAGTGCAACTTAGTTGGAAATCCCAAGGAGTGGTTTATCGACTCAGGTGCTACTCTACATATTTGCTCTACAAAAGAAGCCGTTGCAACGTACACTCCTGTTGAGTTCGATGAAGTTTGTTCATGGTGAACACAACAACAACAAGGATTGTAAAAACTGGGAAAGTAATGTTGAAAATGACATCCAGCAAGGTGTTGACTTTGAACAACGTCTGCACGTTACTACTATTAGGAAAAATTTAGTTTCTGATACACTGCTCGTTAAGAACGAGTTTAAGTGTGTCCTAGTTAGTGACAAAGCTGTAATAAGTAAGAATGAGATGTTCTTAGGAAAGGGCTACCTCAATAAGGGCCTCTTCAAACTTAATGTAATGGTTGTTGACAGTATTAATAAGAATTCTGCTTCATTTACTTATTGGATTCAAATGATTTATGGCATGCCCGTTTGGGACATATAAATTACAAAGTCTTGCAAAAATTGATTACTTTTTGAAGTATTGCCTGATTTCAAATGTGATGAATCAAAATGTGAAATTTGTGTGGAAAGTAAGTTTGTTAAACATCCTTATAAGTTTGTTGACAGGAATTCAAAACATTTAGACTTAATTCACACAGATATATGCGATATGAAGTCAATACCATCTCGTGGTGGGAAAAAGTATTTTATAACTTTTGTTGATGATTGTACTTGATTATGTTATGTATATTTTCTTAACAGTAAGGATGAAGCAATTGATGCATTTAAGCAATACAAAAATGAAGTGGAAAATCAATTGAATCTAAAGATAAAAATGATCCGGAGTGATCGGGGTGGAAAATACGAATCTCTTTTTGCATAGATATGTTTGGAATATGGTATTATTCATCAAACTACTGCACCCTATACACCACAGTCAAATGGTTTGGCGGAATGGAAGAACAGAACATTAAAGGAAATGATGAATGCCTTGATAATCAGCTTTGGTTCACCGCAAAACCTGTGGGGGGAAGTCATCCTTACGGCTAACAAGATACTCAATAGGGTACCCCGTAGCAAAACGCAATCGATTCCATATGAGTTATGGAAAAGAAGGAAACCCAACTTGAAATATTTCAAAGTGTGGGGGTGTCTAGCAAAGGTAGAGTCTCCTTTACCCAAGAGAGTGTAAATTGGACCCAAAATAGTGGATTGTGTATTTATTGGATATACTTTGAACAGTAAGGCCTGTCGGTTTTTGGTTCACAAATTGGATAATCCTAAAATTCATGTGAATAATGTAATTGAGTCAGATAACGATGAGCTCTTTAAACATATTTATACGTATAAAATAGAATGTGAGTCGACAAGAGAAAGACCTAAATGACCACGAGAAGAATTAACGAAAAATACACTACCTAATGAGGATCCTAGGTGTAGTAATCGCCAATGAAACTCCACTTCTTTCAGACCAAATTTTGTAGCATTCTTGCTTGAAAATGAGTCTCAAACATTTAAAGCAGCTATGTCTTCGTCTGAGTTAATATATTGGAAAGAAGCAGTCAATAGTGAGATCGAATCAATTTTAAGTAACCATACTTGGGAATTGGCTGATCTTCCTCCAGAAATAAACCTTTAGGATGAAAGTGGATATGTAAAAGGAAAATGAAAGCCGATGGGACTATTGACAAATATAAGGCTAGACTTGTAGTCAAATGATACAAACAAAAGGAAGGTCTAAACTACTTTGATACATACTCTCCGGTAATAAGGATAACATCAATTAGGATGTTAATAGCACTAGCAACATTGTCTGATCTTAAAATCCACCAAATGGATGTAAAGACAGCCTTCTTAAATCGAGATTTGGAGGAAAAAAATTATATGGAACAACCTGAAGGGTTTGTAGTTCCAGGAAAAGAAGAGAAAGTGTGCAGGCTTGTGAAGTCGCTTTATGGGCTCAAGCAAGCACCCAAACAATGGCATGTTAAATTTGACCAAACATTGTTGGCAAATAGATTCAAGATTAACGAATGTGATAAGTGTGTTTACATTAAAAATGTTCTGAATCATGAAGTCATTGTTTGTCTATATGTTGATGACATGTTAATAATAAGTAAAGATATTGACGATATAAATGTTACTAAGCACATGCTGTCCAGCAAGTTCGATATGAAGGACTTAGGAGTTGCTGATTTAATTGTAGGGATAAAGATTCTCAAAACTTCTCAGGGACTAGCATTAACTCAATCTCATTATGTTGAAAGAGTATTGGATAAGTTCAAGTACTTCAATTTCAACATTGTCAAAACTTCAATTGATTTAAGCTTTACATTTGAAAAGAATGAAGATGAAAGTGACTCTCAATTGGAATATGCCAGAGTGTTGGGAAGTTTGATGTATATTATGAATTATACTTGACCAGATATAGCATGTGATATTAGCAAACTGTGTCGGTTCACTAGTAATCCTAATTAAACTCACTGGATGGTAATGAAATGTGTATTGGGGTATCTCAAACATACACAACACTATGCTTTGCATTATAATAAATATCTTGTCGTGATTGAAGGATATAGTGATGCAAATTGGATCACCGGGTCAAATGAAGTAAAATCCACAAGTGGTTATGTGTTTACACTTGGTGGAGGAGCAGTCTCTTGGAAATCGTCCAAACAAACATGTATCGCTCGCTCTACAATGGAATCTGAATTTATTGCTTTAGATAAGGTCGGTGAAGAAGTTGAATGGCTTCGGAATTTCTTAGAGGATATTCCATTCTGGCCGAAACTTGTGGGACCTATTTGCATACATTGTGATAGTCAAGCAGCAATAGGTAGGGAAGGGAGCATCATGTACAATCGGAAGTCTCTTCATATACGTTGGAGACATAACACCGTAAGACAATTGCTCTCTAGTGGAATTATCACAATTGACTATGTGAAGTCAAGCGATAATGTGTCAGATCTACTAACGAAAGGCCTAGTAAGAGGGGCAGTTGAAAGATCATCTAAGGGAATGGGTTTACGGCTTAGGAAAAGTCATCATGGTAGTAAACTCTATCTAGCAGACTGGAGATCCTAAGAGCTAGATTCAAGGAGAAAAACAAAGTTTTGACTGACGGTTCGACATTGTCAATCAACTCAATCCATTCTCATGATGAAGACAATGTTCAGGAACGAGGTTAAAACATTAAGACTTGTTAATGAAGCTATTAAAGCTTAAAGTTTTTAATGATTTTCTAAGTTTGGCAGATTTGACCAAATAGTGTATTTACAAAATGACACGGTTAGAAATCGCCTATGTGAGTGTGAAGTGTAAGTCTCTTCAAAAAGAATTTTTTGTCAAAAGCCTATTCTCTATACACTCATGAAACCAGGAGGTGTTCATGGCTTAAACGAACACAACCGTAAGAACCATAAATGGTAAAGGGTAAATTGTGTGACATATGGCTGTCAAGGTATACACCAAAGCTTGACGGTTCAAAGATATCGCATCTACCGATTGACCGAGAATATCCGACATGTGTTCACTATGGAAAGTCCAAGGGGAAACCTACTTATCTATATGCAATTGATCCTTACTTGTAAAGTACACACTCGTCCGTGCATTCCTTTATGTTATGACCATTCCTCATTAATGTGGGGGATTGTTGGGTATAACAAGAGTTAATGGGAAATGGAGGGAAGATGAAAAGAGGAATTGGAAAAGATTCTCTTATGCTTTAAGAAAATACATTTCTCCCTCATTGGTGGTGGAAAGAAAAATAGAAGTGCTTAAATAGAGAAACACTTCTATAAGTTGTTAAAAGGGTTGGAAAGAGGGATCCCCCTTGCGCCGTCGTCATCGTCGCTCGCTCGGCTCGACTTCGGCTTCAGCTTTGGAAAATGATCTATCGAGAGATTATTTAGTTAATTATTTATTTAATTAATTAAATTAAATTAAATGGATAAAACATTTCAATTATTTAGTTAATTAACTGAAACATTTCGATCCGACTCAGATCCACGCGACTGTTGGGGATGATTGTTCTTAAAGGTTGCAACTTTCAGGAACAGTCATAACCGTTTGAAAGGTTGCAAACTTTCTTGAATGATCGTATGGATTCTTAAAGGTTGCAACCTTTCAGAATAAGCTCCTCTGGCCCATAAATACCCATAATTCTTTTGACTTTTTACTTACGAATTTTTTTGATTTCTTCTGCACAAATTTTCTTCGTGTACTTTATTGTCGTTGAGTGGCTCCCTGACACCAGCGTTTTGGGTATCAATACACTGGTGATTGAGATCATTCTATCTAGGGAGGACATATCCAAATCAAACCTCAGTTACTAGAGGGGAATAATTTCCTTAAGGGACACTGTGCATTCAGTGGGCTTGATTTTCTTTCCATTCTATTCTTTTCCAGATTCTGGTACGTTTTTACAGATTTTAGTTTAGTGAATTGATTTCTGTTTTTAACTGGTTCATTAAACATTGGTAACTTCGTGTTTCTGTAAAGTTTTTTGTAATTAGTAGTATAGTTTTAAATACAAATTGCATAACACCATCTCTCTACCTGAAAAGGTATGCAGGGTTAAGGTTTGCATACACTATACTCTCTCAAAACCCTACTCATGAGACTATAGTGGATATGTTATTTGTCTTAGGTTATCTGACAAAATTTTTCGCCTTATCTGTGTAGGTGTCTGGAGGCAGTGTTGCTCCCAATTGCACACGCAAGTGTACGTGGTCGCGCAAGTAATATAGTGGATCTTAAAAGAACTAGATTATTGAACCCAAAGGACTTGTCAATTAACTATTTTTACTAAATTATACTGGTCTAATTATTTATTTAAGAGTCCCAAAAGAAAAGAATGCAAGAACAAAATAATAAAATTACATACAATTGTTGGAAAATTCCAGGGCTACAGCATGAAATGAATCTCATGTATCATATTATTGGCTTAGAACTAATTTTAGTTATCAAGTGACTGGTTTACAGGGTTAATTGTATGAGTCGGATCTCTAGACTTCTAGTTTCTTACTCCAGTTAGTTGTCTAACTACATCGTTGAGCAGGGATAAACATGCCTAACTGGAGAACATTTATATTTCAACATGTTTCGTAACCAAGCACGTTGTTCGTCCGGGAGTCACTCCTGAACACAAATCACCTCAACTTCATGGATTGATCGAGCTCTCTATATTCTCTTGGCTATCTAACCCCTCCTCTCTTGATTTTAAGAATAGACAATAGATTTATCTTATGGTGATCAAGCATAAAACACTAAAACAAGAATATAGAAGTAACTTATAATGACAACCAAGAATTAATTCATAAACCTTAAATATTCAACATTCGATTCGTAGCTACATCCCCAGAACAAAGGTGCTTAGCCACTCATACTATTAGAAAACCACAAAATACAGTTGTTCATGCGATTTTCGGAAAATAGAAGAGTTAGAAGATCGAAACCTATTTCAAACGATGAAACTTGCTCTTGCACACCAAAATAATGTCGAACTTCCTAAAAATTTGCCCTAGGGGTCTATTTATAAGAGTTAGGAACAATAGAGTCGAATTCTACTTCAACTAGGAGTACTATTTTAATCTTCTTTTGTTGAAAAAATTGAATCTTTCATGGGGCTTCGCGCCACCCATCGCCCCAGGCCCAGGTCTCATAAATATTGGTGTTGGCGCATCGCGCCTGGCAGTGCGCCAGGCAAGCGTCCCAGTAATCCAGGCCTTGGCGCGTTGCGCCTCTCAGCGCGCCTGAGAAGCGTCCCAGTAATTCAAACATTGGCACGTCACCTCTCTCAGAGCGTCAGGCCAAGGTCTCTGAAGTTTTTTCCTTGGCGTACCGCGCCTCCCATAGCCCTATGCCTTGATGCTTCCATACTTAGTTTATTCTTCGCACATCCTTGCATTTATTTTCTTCAATTCGACTCCAATCTCCTTAATAATTTCTAAAACATCTAATCACATGTATTAGTGCACAATCATCGCAAGTTACACAAAATCAAGCTAATAGACTCAATATTATTCATTCATTCAATCAATTCATGGACAATTATTGACAACTTAGGCATATAAATACGCCTAAGATCACCACCCCACACTTAGACCTTTGTTTGTCCTCAAACAATCTTTGGACTATCGACTCTTTTTCATATCCCTTGGACTTGTCAACCCACCTTAAAATCAACCAAACATTTTTAATCATGATCTTGTAGTTCACACTGTTAACAATGGATGCAACCTTTCAAAACGTTTACACCAAGTTACAACACATATGCTTAAAGAACGACTCTTTTATTATTTTTCCCGGGCTAATGCAAACTCATACAAACACACCAATTAGAAAATCCAAACATATGCCATGAATGCCCTCACTTATGTTTGTTTAGTATAGCCTTTCACTCAAGCAATCACATTAACAACAAGGCCTATTTTTCAAACAATCAACTAACTCTCACAAATGAAGCTCTTACTTCTCATAACATGCCATAAACTTGTCGATAGTGTATTTTCACTTTCACCTTATATTTCTCAAGGAATCAAGAGGACTTCTATTTGGTTGTAATGTGGGCTTAAGGTAAGGGAGATAATATTTAGGACTCCTTTTACTGACTACATTTTCCTAATGCACATGTCATTGCTTTGCCAACAAACATCTTACTTAGCTTTTTCTTTCTTCTTAGTACACACTTCATGAAAATTTTCCCCTTTTTGTTGCTCCATCTTTGCCCTTTTTATTCTCTCATCTTTTTTTTATATATGCCTTTGCAATAGCCACCCTCAACTCAAGACGTTAAGATCCTAGTGAGGTACATAATATCCTTGGTAGGACTAGGGCTAATGTTTAGAGCATAATTCTGAAATAGCCACCCTCAATTAAGTTGAGGTGTACATTGTCACTAAGGACCAGGGCCATAACAGAGTTTTACTTATTATTTTCTTTTCCACACAATTTAGCATTTCACCCTTTCTCATATCAACCAACATTTTCACCCCTTCTTCTAACCATAGTGCATTAAGGATTTCATTGGGATCAAAAGACTTTGGTATCAAACAAAAGGGTTTCGGGTTATCATGTCGCTTATCGACAAACAAGGCTAAAGGCTCAATGGGGCTTCACTAGGGGTGATTCCAATAGTAGGCATACAAGTAGAGTCAAGAATTAGCTTTTTCAAAGATTTCTTCAATCACATTCCCCAAGTCATACAAACTACTAATTCACACACACTGGGCAAGTTCTAGATATCAATGGAAGCAAGAACTAGCAATAACTCACCACACATGGCATCACAACACATATAAGGATTTATCAAACAACATGCTCATACAACTTTCATTACGGTACTACTACACAATTAAGCCCATTTGTTTTTATTTTGAGTCAAAACTAAGAACATTTGCTTGTTTCAAGGTTATCAATCTTTTGAATCTTTCCAAGTATGACTACCCATGACGTCTGGCTAAATTTTTCGGACATAGTTTCAAAAGACCAAGGTTAGTTTCTCAATCCTACTCCTCTATGTGACTAACTTTCCCTTAAGACGGTCGTCATCCATCAATCATTGGGAATTATCACTCCTACGATGTCTGTAAGACTCAATAAAGCTGTAAAACTATACCTAGTCGGTTCAAAGGGACTATCCTCAGTAAAAGTACAAAAAACAAATGCTGAGGAACCCAAAATTAAAAATTAAAAAATTTAGGCATAAGACTAAAAACTAAACTTAGAACTAAAACTAGACTCGATAAAGCATTAAACAGATTTATACAAAAGAGGCATATTACCGACCCCACACTTAAAAATAAGCATTGTCCTTAATGCAGAAATAAAACACAATATAGAGATAGGAATACTCCCTTGGGCCACTAGACCTCGTCGCCACCACCATCAATAACCCTTAAGGCATTCGCCTACTCATTAACAACATCATCCTCATTCTCCTCATCCATCGCCTTATTCGTTGTGGCTTCATCATCATCTAGAGGCTCCAGAAAAGCGGGACCAGTCCTGCATATAAAAGTTGTACTCTCGGTCAAAGGGTAGCGATCTTCCAAGGTTTCCATCTCCTCATCAGTGATCGGACGTCCTCCTATCCGCAGTTGCAATTCCTCCATGCCGAACATCCTAGCCATAACATTATCATCTCGGGCTTATTGCTCTTGGGTTGATAAGACAGGTCCATGGGACGTGTCCAATGCCTTTGTCTGAGTCACATCAACTATTTTACCTGTCAAGTCGCGGTGGAAAGCAACAATCATGTCCACTTCTTCTTCCTTAATTCCCTCAGCCCTTAGCGAACGGGTTATCAACCCCCCGTAACAAAACCACCACCTCAAATTATTTTTGAACTTCATCATATTTGCCTCAGAATTGCCCCAACATTAATGGGCATCCCATTCATCAACATATAAACCAGAACTACCCTATCTCGCATCACATATGTAAGATGTTTAGCGGGAAACAAAACACTACAAACTATTTTCAACCATACCCAAGCTACCTGATTAAAATTAGCAAAATGGAGGGTAGAATGCCTCCTAATATCCTTGCTTCTCTCACACCTCGCAGTCGATTCCACCCCACACAATGTATGACATATATCTCTACAAGGGAATTTTTCTTTTAACTTATTGAAATCATCAGCATCACAGTTCGAGGTACCTAAGAACTCATTTAGTATTCTAGCAGAAAAATTCACATTCTTACCCAGGATTGGCACAATTTTATACTTTGTTTTGGTGAGCCAGTTGGCATAGAACTCCCAAAACAATGACAAGTTACAATCCCCCGGATGTGCAAAGATAAACCTCAGCCTCAAAGCAGTCACAGTGTTGTATATTATGGGAAATTGTGATTGTAACTGTACCTCATTCACATATTCATCTCCCATATATTTGGCTTCTTTTTGGCACTCAAACCTCTCCAGCCATATCTTTCTACGACCTTCTTTTCAAATTTTCAAATCGATTCCCGGCCGCTAGACGACCTAGAAGCCTCGCCCTTCCTATTACGTTTGGAACCCGCTCCTCTGGCAACATTTTTAGCTTTTGGTGCCATTAGTACCTATGTGGAAGAAGAAAAACTAAAAACAAGAATTTTTTTTGAGAAAAATAGAAGGGGGTCGGACTGGCAGTTGGGTGAGGAGAAGGAAAAAGAGAAATTTTAGAGAGAGAGGGTTGGAGGAGTGTGAAATGAAGGGTGGAGATTTGTGTGTTTTTATAGTGGAGTAATGGAAGCATGAAGGTTGTTTTGGGGAAGGGAAAAGATTTTGGTGGGTGTTAATGGAGGAATTTGGAGAGGGATGGAAGAAAAAGAAGAGTTGAAGAAGAAGAATTTGGGAGGAATTAGGGGTTGAGCCGGTGGAGTTTCAAAGTTTGGGGGGATGAATTTGGGATTTGGGGTATTTTAAGTGGATGGGTCGGTCTTTACCCGGGTCAAGAACTTGGTTTCAAGAAAACTAGGCATTGGGGCGATGGGAGAGGTGACGCGCCCTACAGCGTGCCTGGAAGAGGTCACTGATATTCGACTCCTGCCCCCCCGCGTCAGCTAGTGCGCCAAGAGTATCCCTCTAAAGTTATGGGCCAGGTGCGGCGCACCATCCAGTGCGCTTGGCTCCAGATTTTTTTTTCGTTTCTCCACTATTACAAACTACGTTACATATTATGAGAAAAATCCTATCTAGCTAGAACTAAGAAATCAAAATACAACCTAGGTTCTAAGAATTGAAACTATGCTAAAACAAAAAAATCAAAATTAAAAAATGAACTATTTATCTATTACATATTGGTCACGGGTTGCCTCTCGTATAGCGCTTGATTTAACTTTGCGGCATGACTCAGCTTGGATCATTCGTCGTTAAGCTTAAGAGCCTCCAGATCATGATCCACATCTTCCCCAAAGTAATGCTTAACTCTTTGCCCGTTCAGCAAGACCGTTGGGCCATGTTTACCTTTATGTTCCACTGTACCATGTTGTGTCATCCTTACCACTTCGAAGGGAACACTCTATTTAGACCTCAGTTTTACAGGGAATAACCTTAATCTAGAGTTAAAGAGTAGTACATGTTCTCCCAGAGTGAAAGTACGATGAACTTTGTGGTTGTCATGCCACCGTTTTGTCTTTTCCTTATAGAACTTGTCATTCTCATATGCATGGAGCCTGAACTCCTCAAGTTTGTGTAGTTGATTTACTCTCTTCCTACAGGCTAGCTTGAGGTCCAAATTCAACCTCTTAATCGCAAGGTTGGTGTTCTAATTCCACCGAAAGATGACATGATTTACCAAGCACTATATGATAGGGAGAAGTCCCTATGGGTGTCTTATAAGTAGTCCTATACTCCCACAACACATCATCTAACTTATCAGACTAATCCTTCCTCTGCGCATTCACTATTTTCTGCAAAATTTGCTTCACCTCTCTATTTGAAACTTCTACTTGGCCACTCATTTGAAGATGGTAAACTGTAGCAACCTTATGACGAATACCATACTTAGCAAGAAGATTTTTCACTAGATGGTTAATGAAATGTTTACCTTCATCAGTTATGATTGGCCTTGGAGTGCCAAAGCGAGTGGAGATGTGCTTCTTGATGAACTTAATCACCACCCTTGAATCATTTGAAGGAAGAGCAACAACCTCAACCCATTTACTTACATAATCAACCGCCACAATGATATATTGGTTTCCACTAGATGGCGGGAAAGGACCCATAAAGTCAATACCCCACACATAAAAAATTTCCACCTCCAAAATGTTACTTAGCAGCATCTCATGTCTTGTTGAAATAATACCCAACTTTGGAATTTATCACAACCCTTCACAAAAGCAATAGAATCTTTAAATAATTAGGGCCAAAAGAAACCAGATTGTAGTACCTTATGCATTGTGTGCTCCCCTCCATGGTGTCCTCCATATGGGTAGCTTGACAACCTTTGAGTACTTTTTGAACCTTATTCTCCGGAAAGCATCTTCTCACCACCCGATCCACACCTTGCTTGAATAAGAACGGTTTATCCCAGATGTAGAACTTAGCATCATGATTGAGCTTTTTATTTTGTTGAGTGGTTGCACCCGGAGGGTAATCTCCACTTACTATCAAATTCATAATGTCCGCATACCAAGGCATTTGAGAGATATCTAGTGCCATCAATTGTTCATCCGGAAACTCTTCCCGAATTTGTTCACTTCCATGCACATGGGAAAAATCCTCCAACCTAGACAAGGAATTAGCTATTTGATTTTCAGTACCTTTTCTATCATTAATCTCAAGGTCAAATTCTTGGAGAAGCAATATCCAATGAATCAACCTTGGTTTAGCATCCTTCTTATTGAATAGGTACCTAATAGCTGCATCGTTAGTAATAACTATCACCTTAATACCTACCAAATACTATCTGAACTTGTCGAAGGCGAACATTACAGGTAGCATCTCCTTCTCAGTCACTGAGTAATTAGCTTGTGCAGAGTCCAGAGTCTTGCTTGTATAATAGATCGAGTGGAACACCTTATCTTTTATTTGTCCCAATACTGCACCCACTTCTACATCGCTTGCATCACATAAGAGTTCAAATGGTACTTTTCAATTAGGAGCAATTAAGATGGGAGCCTCATTTAAGTTCCTCTTCAACATCTCAAAAGCTTTCAATCACATCTCATCAAAATCAATTTTCACCTCCTTCTCCAAAATACTGCACATAGGTGTTGCAATCTTGGAGAAATCCTTGATGAATCTCCGGTAAAAACCTACATGACCAAGGAAACTTCGCATCCCTTTTGCAGAAATGGGAGGGGGCAATTTTTCAATAACTTCTACCTTGGCTTTATAAACCTCTAAACCTGACTTAGACACCTGATGTCCCAACACTATCCCCTGTCTAACCAAAAAATGACACTTTTCCCAGTTTAGCACTAAGTTAGTGTCCTCACACCTAGCAAGTACCTTATCAAGATTCTGGAGACATATCTCAAAAGACTTCCCGAAGATGGAGAAATCATCTATGAACACCTCTACAAAGTCTTCCACCATATCATGAAAAATGGCCATCATACACCTTTGAAAATTCTTTGGTGCATTGAAAAGTCCGAATGACATGCGTTTGAAAGCATAGGTACCATAAGGACAAGTGAGCGTGGTATTTTCCTGATCTTCTTATGCAATTAAGATCTAGTTGTATCCGTAATACCCATCTAAGAAAAAATAGTACTCCTGCCTTGCTAGGCGGTCAAGCATCTGATCAATAAAGGGAACCAAGTAGTGATCTTTCTAGGTGGCATCATTTAGTTTCCGGTAATCCATACAAATTCTCCATCCGGTCACTGTTCTAGTAGGAATCAACTTATTTTTTTCGTTCCTCACCACTGTCATACCACCCTTCTTGGGGACACACTGCATACGACTTACCCACTTACTATCAGAGATCAGGTACACAATTCCAGCATCTAGCCACTTTATTACTTCCTTTCTCACCACTTCTTTCATCAAAGGATTTAGCCTACATTGATGTTGTACAATTGGTCTGTGATCATCTTCCATGTAGATTATGTGCATACATAACACCGGACTAATCCCATTAATTATCCATCTGCGATCCAATCACTTTCTTTCTCCGCTTGAGGACCCTTAGTGCCGCATTAACCTGTATTTAAGACAACTCTGCAGAAAGTATAACAGAAAAAGTTTTGTTAGTACCCAAATAAGCATACCTTAGGTGAGCAGGCAATGTTTTAAGTTCCAACTTAGGATCTTCTTCGATTGAGAGTTTGCGTGGAGGCCCTAACTCACGATCTAATGGCTTCACTTTATGCTTGTGAATCTCCACGAGAGCCAAATTCAAACATGTCTCTATCTCTTGGGCCTCAGTATTTCCATCCACCTCATGGCCCAATAACACTCTTTCTAAGGGATATTCGGGCACAACTAACTGTGATTCTACTATGTGATCTACCACCATAATAGCAGACAACTCTTCATAGATAGAAGGCAATTTTAAAGCGTGGTAAACATCAAACACTTCAACCTTATCATATGCCCTCATAGTTAATAGCCCAGCTGCTACTTCAATCAATGCCCTACCTGTGGCTAAGAATGGACGTCCCAAAATGAATGGAACTTAAGTATCTGGTTCAAAATCTAAAACCATAAAATACATCGGGAAAATCAAGGAACCTACTTTAACTAACACATCCTCCACCACCCCCTCTGGTCTAGCAATGGATCTATCAGCGAGTTGGAGAATGACAGTGGTTCATTTTGGACTACCCAACCCAAGCTTTCTATACAATGACAAGGGCATACAATTTATACTTGCCCCCAAATCACACAACCCCCGGGCATGAACACTTTGCCTAATTTTAATATGCACAGTAAAACTACCCGAATCTTTTAACTGTTTGGGTAGTCTATTTTGGATTATGGAGCTGCACTCTTCAATAAGTACTACAGTTTCATACTTCGTGAGCCTCCTTTTGTTAGCCACTATCTCTTTCATGTATTTAACATACTTTGGGATACACTGCAAAATGTCAACCAAAGGCAGGTTAATGTGAACCTGTTTAAGGAGAGAGAGAAACTTACGGAAGCATTCATCCTCATTCTTCTTTCTGAGCCTTTGTGGAAATGGAGGGGGTACTTTCTTTTGAGGAACGACCGTCTCAACATTGGAGTTCTTTAGTACCTCTTCCACTTTCTTTTCTTTAGTACCTGCCTCAGTATCTCTCTTCTTTGAAGCTAGTTCCTCTAGTTGTAACCCACTTCTAGTACTCACCGCATTTAGTTGCTTTGGGTTGGGTTCAGTATTACCGGGCATCCCACCTTGGGGATGCAAGTTCAGAGAATTAGCTACTTGTGCAACTTGTTTCTCTAATCTTATTTGGGACATTTGGATGTTTCTGATGTTCTCATGCAGCTTATCTATCCTAGCATTGATCTTTGTCCCTAGTTCAACCATGAGCTTTTGGAGTAGCTCCTCATTAGTCATCCCCCCTTTGGTGCATTAGAATTTGCACCTTGGTTAGGATTTTGGTAAGTTTGCCCAGCCCCTTGTGAACGGTATTGGTTATCCCTTTGATCCTGATTTTAGTTTTGGCTTCCACCCCATGAGAATTTAGGATAGTTCCTCCAACTAGAGTTGTAAGTACTACCATAGATTTGCTGAACTCCACCTAGTTGCTCATTACCCACATAGTTTACGGAATTCGGGTTTGCCTTACATTGTTCGGTTTCATGAGCTCCACTACCACACACCCCACACCAATTTGCTGCTTGTTGTACAACGTTTACCGGTGCATGGTTTAGGGACATTTGTTTGAAATGCATAGATAAATTATGTTGCATTGAATCCATTTTGGCATTTATGGAGGTAGCTTGATCTACATCTAAGATTCCTGTGGCCCTTTAGGTTGTGGTCCTAGGCATTTCCCCCTTATACCCTGGGTTTTCTTCTGAGAGTCTATCGAGCAAGTCAAATAACTCTTCATAGGTTTTTGCTAGAGCTTGTCCACCTGCTGCACTACTAAGAAGTACACGTGCATTGTAATCTAAACCCTCAAAAAATGTGTGAGCAAGTACCTCATTTGTTTGCATGTGGTATGGGAAAGCATTCAACATTTGTTTAAAACTAGTCCATGCTTGGTACATATCCTCCCCCTGATTCTGCTGAAAGCTTAATATCTTACTCCTCAACCATGCAGTTTTCTTGGATGGAAAGAATCGACTCAAGAACTTGTTTGCTAAATAATCGCAGGTAGTGATGGACTTTGGTGGCTCAGAATCTAACCAGCGCCTGACGGCTCCTAACAATGAATATGGGAACAAAGTCAGCCTCACATAGTCCGATGAGACTCCATTTGGGATGTATGTATCAGTAATCTATATAAAGTTCCTAAGGTGGATTTGGGGATCCTCGTGGGGAGAACGGTGAATTGCCCATTAGAATGGATGAGCTGTACCATTCCCTATTTTTGTTCAAATATACCCCTCGGTGGAGGTTTCCTAGTGCTAGATGCCACATTCATTGTAAGTGGGACTTCCACATCACGGACTGGTCTTGCTGGTACGATAGGGGGTACCTCTTGGTTATTCAAGTTTTCTTGGTTGTTTATGTTGTCTTGGTTATTATCCTCATTGTCTCCATGAAGACTAACCCCAATTCTTCTTGGCGTCCTAGATTAGCCATTTTCCTACGTCGACGTAGAGCTCTTTCGGGTTTGTTGTCTGGTTCGACAAGTTCTCCTTTCCAAGCCAGACTTGAGAGTCAAATGCCTTCCATAAACAAGCTAAGATCAAGTAATTAACATCGGAATATTCTAATTGTAGACTTAAGAAAATCAAATATAAATCAATTTCTAAGTCCGTGGCAGCGGAGCCAAAAACTTGTTGCTCCCAATTGCACACGCAAGTGTACGTTGTCACGCAAGTAATATAGTGCATCTTAAAAAAACCAAATTATCGAACCCAAAGGACTTGTCAATTAACTATTTTTACTAAATTATATTGGTCTAATTATTTATGTAAGAGTGCAAAAGGAAAAGAATGCAAGAACAAAATAATAAAATTACTCACAATGGTTGGAAAATTCCAGGGCTGCATCATGTAATAAATCTCATGTATCATATTCTTTGCTTAGAACTAATTTTAGTTGTCACGTTACTGGTTTATAAGGTTAAATGTATGAGTAGGGTGTCTAGACTTCTAGTCGCCTACTCCACTTAGCTGTCTAACTACATCGTTGAGCGGGGATAAATATGCCTAACTGGTGAGCATTTATATTTCATCTTGTTCTGTAACCAAGCAAGTTAATCGTCTGGATGTTACTCCTAAACACAAATCACCTCATCTTAATGGATTGATCGAGCTCTCTATATTCTCTAATCTATATAACCCCTCCTCTCTCGATTATAAGATTAGACAATAGATTTATTTTATGGTGATCAAGCATAAAATACTAAAACAAGAATATAGAAGTAACTTATAACGACAACCAAGAATTAATTCATAAACCTTAAATATTCAACATTCGATTCGTAGCTACAGCCCCAGAACAAATGCGCTTAGCAACTCATACAATTAGAAAACCACAAAATACAATTGTTCATGTGATTTCAAGAAAATAGAAGAGTTAGAAGATCAAAACCTATTACAAATGATTAAATTTGCTCTTGAACACCAAAATAATGTTGAACTTCCTAAAAATTAGCCCTAGGGGCCTATCTATAAGAGTTAGGAACAATAGAGTTGAATTCTATTTCAACTAGGAGTCCTATTTTAATCTTCTTTTGTTGAAAAAGTCAAAACTTTCATGGGGCTTCGCGCCACCCATCGCCCCAATCCCAGATCTCTAAAATATTGTTGTTGGCGCATCGCGCCTAGTAGTGCACCAGACAAGCGTCCTAGTAATCCAAGCCTTGGCATGTCGCGCCTCTCAGTGCTCCCGTTAAGCGTCCCAGTAATTCAAGCATTAGCAGGTCCCCTCTCTCAGAGCTCCAGGACAAGGTCTCTGAAGTTTTTTACTTGGCGTGCCGCGCCTCTCAGAGCCCCATGCCTTAGTGCTTCCATACTTAGTTTATTCTTCGCACGTCCTAGCATCTTTTTTCTTCAATTCGACTCCAATCTCCTTAATAATTTCTAAAACATATAATCACATGTATTAGTGCACAGTCATCGCAAGTTATACAAAATCAAGCTAATAGACTCAAGATTATTCATTAATTCAATCAATTCATGGGCAACTATTGACAACTTAGGCATATAAATACAACTAAGATCAGGCAGTAAGAAACCTTAAGCAAGCTTATCTTGAGCTTGATACCAAATTGAAAAGCCTTATGAAGGTACTATAATATATATATATATCATGCCTACATATTTACATGAAATGTACTACAACCAAAAGGAAAACAACTAAATGTCTCATTTGTTGTAGTATAAGACTAGTACACGTTGAGGAGACAGCCCTCGGACAACAATGATAAATCTCTCATCCTTATGGAGAATATTAGTAATATTCTATTGTTAGTACTCCATGTTTGTCAAATCACATTGTTATAAAATATTATGTGAACCTGTTTCTTTGAAATATATAGTATTAGATATCATCAGACAAAATTGGATGTATATAGTTGCTTCTTATGGCTTAGTTCATCCATGATTTATGTTTCATCTTTCATTTGTTTCGAGAAGTCTATTGATCAATGTCAATGTTTTCTTTTTCTCTTAATTTTTTTTTGATAGAGATGAACAGATAATATTGTTCATGGACTAACAAAAGTATACCGAAACTCTATTAATTACCTCTGCTATTTTATGTGTCTTTTTCCTTTTTGCGTATACATCCATCCTTTTGATATAAACCACTAATTTATAGAAGATACACATCTACAACATGTTGTTTTCATTCATAACCTAAATAGTCATTCATAGGATGTCACAATCTAAATAGTCATTCATTTAGAGGATGTCACGTGAACATGAGTATATAGAAATATAATGACGAGATTTTTAAAATGACATTTGTTTCAACAAGCTAAAGAAAGCGTAGATTAAATACTCATTCTAAATTGTGTCATTTTTCGAGACCCACGAGTACTTGGCCCTAGAAATCATGTGTGTGGGGGGGGGGGGGCATTTCAATTTATTACTTCTTAGAAAATGTTTTATTACTTCCTTAAAAATGTCATTTTTTGGGGCCCATGATTCCCTCTTTGTTTCCCAGGTTTGTTGGTCACTACTTGACTCAACATCCGGATAGCATCCCGGAACTCAGCGTTAGTGACCTTTCCTTGGTGTTGCACTTTTGGTCCATTGGGGACCCCTTGATCCTGAGGATCAACATTCCTCCTAGCAGGACGACCTCGAAAAAATCTTTGTGGAGGCATGATCAGAAAGATACGCGCACGAACGAATTAGAAAGAAACTTTTATAGAGTCTAACTCTATCGCACGAAAAGAGTATGAAACAAGTGAGATATTTCCTAAATGTTACAACATCCTAATTATAGATGTGGCACGCTTCACATCGATAATAAAGACTCTACAGACACGCCTTCATAGACACCCTACGACTCTTGAACTCTATGCTCTGATACCAAGTTTGTCACGCCCCGTGCCTACACTCTAGACGTAGCCGACACTCGAGAACCACTGTTGGTCCCCAAGCGAACCCTTGGACTGGCTCAATACTCAGCGGAAGACTTGCTCAACATAAGATGAACTCAAAAGTAAATATTTAACTTCAATTGTCTCGAAATACATAACTCAGAATATTTAGAAAAACATACAACTGTCCAAAAGAGGCAACTCAAGTCTTAAAGATTTAACAATGGAAATGAAAAGACTCCTCAAAACACACTGTCTATGAAGCCTCTAATAACTATAATAGACGTCGGGGCAAGACCCACGACAACTTAATAAGACTGAAAATAAAAGTGAAATCCTCCGGAAGCAAGGAGGCTCACTAAAGTAACTCTGGAACTGCAAGTAGTATCAGCAGAGCGCCTGTTGATGACCCTGGTTACCTATATCAGCATCATGAAAGATGCAGGACAAATGATGTCAGTATATGGAATAGACAAGCATGCAAGGGGAACTCTAAAGAAATCACATAAGTTTGAACTTGATAAAAAAGAAGAACATACTCACCTCATCTCAACTCAACTCAAGGATACTCAAAAATACTCAAATTCAGAAATACTCAACTCAGTTCAATATAAAAGCAACAATAAGGATGCATTATATGGAAATAT
Organism: Solanum chiquidenum; assembly: GCA_029582725.1. Classification (NCBI taxonomy): domain Eukaryota; kingdom Viridiplantae; phylum Streptophyta; class Magnoliopsida; order Solanales; family Solanaceae; genus Solanum; species Solanum chiquidenum. The sequence goes on along the minus strand of JAJOOS010004208.1, from coordinate 45,257 downwards.
ATTAAAATAATAGATAATAACTTAATTTATTTAAAAATACAATAAAAACTCTTTCTCTTATTTGAAAGATTCTCTAACCGACAACCATCACTATGAACTATGTGATGATATGATGTCTTGCCCATGTTGCCAAAAATGTCCTATACCTTGCCGGAATATAAGTCATCCTCAACTAAGTGGATCCACTAAGATATACTTAAAAGAAATAAGGAATCATCTAAGAACTATGACCCTTTATCCATGTTGGCATACATGGTTTATGAGGACTATGAGCTGTCTGAACTCGTCCCCATGTCGGTGCTCAATACTACTCCTAATAATATAACTCATGCTCATATTCGTAAAAAACATTCCTCATCCTCAAACTTTGAATTAGAAATGTAAATTCAAGAAGTGGATACATAGGATTTCTCATTGATTAGATGTAGTTTGGATAGTTAAAATCAGGAAGGGAGCGAAGATACATTTTAAAAGAACTTAGAGGGAACGAACGATGGATATTGAATGGGGGTAGGCGACCCTGGGGTCAACCCCACCTTGACTACATCCCATTCCTGGCGCAGTGCAGGCATCGCGTTCCAGCCCTCCAGGTTCATCCATGGCGCATCGCGCCACCCCTTCCCCAAAATGTTCTGACGAATTTTTCTTCTCGATTTTTGGCTCTAATTCACCTAGAATCGATTGATTTCTTCAAAACCCTATTAAATTCGTATACCCAACATAATTAAACGAAAACCTACTCAAATATCCTTAAGAACAACCCTCAAACTCAAACCCTCGCCTTAAGAACTCATCAAAGTCCAATAATGAAAATCGAAGAATGAGACTTCAAGAAAACTCATCAAGAACCTCAATACATGGATATTTATGGACGAAATTTAATCAAGAAACTCATGATTGGCATAAGGGTGAAGAACCCATCACTATGAAAGGGTACATACCTCGGAAGAATCAAATTCTTGGCGACAATCCTCAAAACTCGCAAGAATCTTGAGCGCTTGAAGCTTGTCTCCCTTTTTCTCCTCTTGAACTTAGCCCTAGTTTCTTGAACGCTTAAGACTTGGGTGTAAACTGATTTTAATAAGATTTTACCCCTAGTTTGTTGAAAAACATGCTTAAGGCTAATGGGGTAAGGAAAAGACCAAAATATCCCTCCTTAATTCAGATGACATTGCTTAATCAGACAGGCCAAACGGGTATATCTCCCTCATCCAAAATTGGAATTTAGCAAACTTGGTGGCGTTGGAAACAGGACTCAAAGATCTTTCACTTGATATCTCATTGGCTACCTAACTAATTATGTACTAAAAGTTATGTTCGTTTGAAGTTGAACCAAAACTCACAATTGAAGTCTAATGTAACACCCCAATTTTTTTTAGCTAAGACTCGAAACATTCTTATTTGTGAGTAAGATTTAACTTAGGAATTTAAATTTTCTTAGGTTTCAAGGTCACTAGATGTAGCACCTCAAATTCCAAAATGAACGAAAGAGAAATTCATTCAAGTCATCCGTAAGCTCTTTTAAGTTTTGGGTCAACTTCAAACAACTATAACATTTAGCACATAATGAGTTAGAGGTCCCATGAAGTAAAAACTCAAAGATCTTTGAGTCCTCTTTCTAACGCCACCAAGTATGCTAAAATCCGAGTTTGGATGAGGGAGATATGACCGTTTGAGTGCAGCCTCTCTAGATAGCGCATTTTCACTCAAACTAAGGAGAGTATTTTAGTCTTTTCCTTACTTGCACTTTATCTAAGGGTTAATTAAACCTAGTTTAGGGTCTAAACTGGTTAGAATCAGTTTCGTTCATCCCCAAAATGTTTAAGATATTTTAGAGGAAAAAAAGTTCAAGGTTCCAACCGTTCATCCAAGATTTCACCAAGAACCTAGTTCTTTAAGGTATGTAAGTTTTCATAGTGATGGGTTAGTTTAACCTCACACCAATCATGAGTTTCTTTATCAAATTCGTTCATGAAATTTGTGTATTGATGTTATTGATGAGTTTTCTTGATGTTTCGTTATTCAATCTTTATTATTGGAGTTTTATGAGTTCTTGAGGCGAGGGTTTGAGTTTGAAAGTTGTTCTTGCAGAGATTTGAGTAGGTTTTCATTTAATTATGTTGGGTATACTAATCTAAGAGAGTTTGGAAGAAATCAATTGATTCTAGGTGAATTAGGGCAAAAAAAGCGAGAAGAAAAAATTGTTAGAACATTCTGGGAAGGGGTGGCGTGACGCACCACAGAAGCGCCATGAGGGTTGGCACGCCATGCCACAGATGCACCAGAAGGGCTGGCGCACCATGCCTGCAGTGCACCAAAAATGGGCTGCAGTTGATGTGGGGTTGGCACCCTACATTAGGATTGCGCCAGGGTCGCCTGCTCCCGTTCATTTTCCACCGTTCGTTTCGTTTGAGTTCTTTTAAACCATATCTTCACTCTCTTCTTGATTTTAACTATCCAAACTACATCTAATCATCGGGAAATCCTATATATCATAATCATGATCCTTGAATTCATAATTCAAATTCGAGGTAGAGTTAAGAGTAAAGTTTGAGAAAGTTTCTTTGTGTCTTTTCGAGGAGTCTTCTACAATTACTTATAATTTGTTACAAGACTCGAGTAAGTGAATATAAAAATGAGAAGAGTGTATTCATGAGTCTACATTATTATTGAGATCTTTGAGTTGAGTTGTTCATTCTCATAATTCCGCATGAACTCCATAAATTGAGTATCCTTGAAAGAGTAGTATCTTCGAGGTATAAGTTCTTGAGTATTGAGTTCCTAATTCTTTTGAGATTATATTCCTAATTATGGGACTACCATATGTTGTACATGATGGTCCTTGAGTTGAGTTGTTCATGCCCATAATTCTACATGAACCCTATGAGTCGAGCATTCTTGAGATTAGTAGTATCATTGAGTCCTTCAGTTCTGAGTTATTGAGTTCCAAGTATTGAGTTCTATATATGGTCATTAAAAACCTTTAGTTGAGTCTTTCACGTCCATAATTTGGCATAAACCCTATTTTAAGAAATCTTTTTGCAAACTTTTAAAACTTGTTTTAAGACTTGAATACCTGAGTATGAGGATGAGGAGAGTTGAGTCATGTTTTAAAAGTGAATGTAAAGGAACGAAGTATTCACAAGATTAAATGTTTTTACATTTAAGACGAGGGGAAACTTTGATTTCCAAATGAATCCATGAAGAGTTTTGAGCACTATCTCTTTTAAGAGAACCCCTTATGAATAATAATCTCAAATTTTGATGACGAGGAAATGTTTTTAAACATATGAGCATGAGTTATATTATTGGGAGTAGTATTGAGCACCAAATGGGGACGAGTTTAGACAACTCAGTGTCATAAACCATGTATGCCAACATGGGTAAAGGGTCATACTTTTTAGATGATCCTTATTAATATTTTTAAGAATATCTTAGTGGATCCACTTAGTTGATGATGTATTATACTCTGGCAAGGTATAAGACAGTTCTGGCAGCGTGGGCAAGACGTTGTATCATCACATAGCTCATAGTGATGGTTGTCGTTTAGAGAATCTCCCAAATAAGAGTTATTATTGTATTTTTACATACAATTGATATATTATTGTATTAGTACATATAATTTAGTTATTATTGTATTTTTGCATACAAGTGAGTTGTTATTGTCATGCCCCGAGCCTACACCCTGGACGTGGCCGACACTCGAGAACCATTGTTGGTCCCAACCGAACCCTTGGCATGACTCAACTCTCAACGGAAGACTTACTCAACAACATATGAACTCAAAAGTAAAACTTTACTCAATGTTTCAAAATAGATGCTCAGAATATTTTAAATAAAACATTTATTGGCCAAAAGAGGCAACTCAAGTCTTAAACATTTAATAATGGAAATGAAAAGACTCCTCAACTACTACTGTCTATCTATGAAGTCTCTAATACTATGAGGTATGTCAGGACAATACCTCTGATCATCCTAACAAAACTGAAATAATAGAATATAAATGAGGGATCCTCCGAAAGAAGGAGGCTCAACAAAGCTAACTCGAACTCCAAGTGGGATCAACGAAGCGCCTATTGATGACCCTGGTTACTGATACGCTCAAATTACACCTCTCTAAAGAAGCATAAGCGATCATTATCAAGTAAAGAACCCAACTTGTAGGTTGGGGTCAATCCCACGAGGAAAATGGTTTAGACTTTACTTTAACCAACAATTATATTCGTTTAGTCAAATTACTTCCAGAAACAAGTTATTAAAGGGGGTGATTTGTGAAACAAATTGTAAGAATTCAGTAAGTAATCAGTAAACAAAAGTTAATTTCGGTTGTTATCAAGAAGAGAGAATTAACTAGGGTATACGTGTTACCCACAAGCTCATAACACAGTAATCCTAGTAATAGCAAGCCTTTCCTAGTGTACTACATGCAAAGTGATAAGTTAGGTATCTCTAAATCCTTGGTACGCCATCTAGAGAATTTCACCCCGCACCTTGGTCTGGCTACGTTTGTATAATTTACTAACTCTTACCTTTACCTCATATTAGACATCACATCGATGTTTGGCTTAGTTATTACTTCGCACCAATCGATACTAGCCTATTAGATAGTATCACACTAAGTCTATGTTGATAATTATTTTCTTGTTGATTACCTCCTTGGTCTGGAAAGTAGCAACAAGGAGAGTTCTAACGTTATCCACCGTTAAAAAGACTTTTAAACGAAAGAATTAATAATGCATGCAAAACACTAGTCAAGAATTGCTTATTTACTATTCATACTTTGTTAATCGCTCATGGTTCCCACAACTCTAGTTGTGGAGTTTAGTTACCCATAATCATATGGTCTAATTTTATGGAAAGGTGAGTTCGGGGTTTAGAAAGAAATGGTCTAATTTTAGGCTCAAAGCATTTGGATCAAAGGGGGCATTTATTTCATTTGGTTGGACTCTTCTTTTAGGCAATTTGTGGACTTATCAGAATAAGGGCCTATGATCACTTCCTAGCCTCTAGAGTAGATTGTCTTAGCAGGACTAACCGGGCAAGTTCTAGATTGGCACAAAAACTGTTTGAATAATCAACTAGTCTCACACACTCTTGGCACATAGTTTCATTATCAAATTATTAGATTACCCAGTTCAAGCTTTAGCTTAAGTCATGCCATTAAGTTGATTCATTATCATGTCATACTCAGAGCCAACACATTTAACTTATCTTAGCCTACCAATTCTAGCACACATCACAAAATTTGGATGGGTATCATTTTGTTATAAGCCATCATGCTTCATTCTTATTCATGCTTCTAACATATACGATCCTAACATATGCCGGCTCAACAGAAATTAACAGTCTCTTGGGGAAAAAGAACACAGGCAAGAAAACTCCAATAGAGGATTATGAGTTGGGTTACTCAGACTTCACCCTATCACACACAATCCATTTACCCCACCCCCAACAAAATATGGTGCAATTGTCCCCAATGCACAAAAACAGTAAACGATAATGGATTGGGTGAAGCAAACCTATGGCGCATAGCACCGAAGACTCTTTAACAAATGGGTGGGTCCGGTTTCTCGGATCCCGGTGGAACTATGCTTGGGTAACCCTCAGTAGTGCCCACATCATCCGTCATAGCACCCTCAATTGTGCTCTCTGTCACTCTAACCGCACCCTCAATGGTGCACACAACGTCCCTCACGACAGGTGGGACCTCTATAACTAGGGCAGAACTCGATGCCCCTACAATACTCTCACGCACCCTCTACTGGCGCAACTCCTCATCTAAAATCGAAGCTTTTCTAGCCTCTTTCTCCTGCCTACACTATTTCTTCTGGGCTTTTTCCTCTTCAGTGCGACTAGAACGGTGCCTCTTACCTTTGGCATGTGTAGGCTCAGGCCCTTCCTCGGCGGTCCCACTGAATAAAGCATCCAGCACCGTATCATCAGCCAACACAGTAGGTGCAACCTGAGGCTCAACTATAGGGGTGGCAAGAATGGTATCAACGTCGGCCCGGAGACTGGCTAACTTGGACTGAAGATTGGATAGGTCTATGGTCGGGGCTGGTCGCTCGAGGAATATCAATTCAAAGGCATCGAGATGCTTATTAACGGCCTGGATCTTCCAGTCCATCATGCCCTCCATCCTTCCCTCCATTCTGGACTCGGACTCAGCTATCGACTTTTGCATCCAAGGCTAGATGTGATGCAGCAGTGTGGCCATCTGAGCCTCCAATTTCTATACTCCGGCCAATGGGACAACATCAGCTCCTAATGGTGGTGTGGACCGGGATGAGCTAGGAGCCCTACTAGCGGCCTGGGAAGAGGAGGTCGGGATAGTATCGGTGTGATCTGGTATAATGGGGTCACCGCCCTATGTCTGCCCCACCGCGTCTGCAAGATCTAATCCCAAGGGAGGTACCTCAACCTGGGGCTCTCTGCGAGGTGCCGCCATATTTGCCTCATGTCGAATGAGGCCTATATCCAAAGTCCCTATAGGGTGGATCAACCTATCACAGTGCCAGAGCGGCAGTCTAAAGTCCCTGCACAAATGGAAAATCAAACAGGGAAAGGGGTAAGTAGTGGAGGTCTTGAATGCCCTCTCGTGAATCTCTGCCAGCAGCATGCGGGCAAAGTCAATCTCCAATCCCGCTACCAATGTTGCAACCATAACTGCTCTATCCCATGTGAGTTGGTTGTCAGCTTTTGTAGGCGACACCCTATTACGCAACAACAACTAGAAGAACTTGGCCACAAAATATAATGTGGCCTTTTAGATACCAAACCGTGGTGTGGTGACCCACTATGTACGCTCGCCATCTGCAGCAATGTACTTATCCAACCATAGTATAACAACCTCTCGTTGCTCAGCATTCCTTTGGAAAGCGCCGCTCCGCACTATGTTCCATCTGTAATCAAACTCCGTTGTGTTTAGTGACCAAGAGTGACCCGTGGTAGGAACAAAGATAAAGAGGCTGATGGTGGCATGTGATATGTCCATCGGACAACCTCAGACCATAGTGGAAGTGAGAGGGTCATGGGCTATGGGCTTTGACTGCTTGGAGATCGAACCACGGAGAGTGGCGGCATAGGAGGTGTAGAACTCCCGTACAATCTCCTCACTATACGTCCCTAGGTCACGAGCCATCCAGTCACACTTGTGAAGGTTAAAAAGCCGGTGGATGTCGGGGACAGTGTGCAAGCTCCCTGTGAGGACTCTGCACTCCTCTGATCCGTAGACGGGGTCTCGTGGATGTGATCTGTACAAAGTTTCAGACATGGTTAAATTTCAAGCCCACCTATATGACCATTTTCAGCAGCATCCCAGTCTAACCATGCATTTCAACATTTAATCATGCTAGTTTGTCATTCTCAGGATTCCGATTAATCATTTTAACAAGTATTGAAGACAAACTTTAAAACCCTAAGTCGAAACTTACATTTAGACTTATAATCTCATATGACAAGGCAACACAATCACTATTTATCGTTCCAATGGTATTGTAACTGCCAATTTTAGCATGAAATTTTATCTAACATTTACACAAGGTCAAGATCCAATCCCTGACTTTCTATAATCTATCAATGAATCGAAATTCAAAGTGAGGAGAAAGTCTATTAACTTACTAGCAACAAGGAGTGGGGTGATTGCGTGATGACACTAAGCTTTTCGAGACCACACTAATCGCCTAGTTTCGCCGAACCCATACACCGGACCTTTGTGGGGATTTTTGGGGATGAGTGGAGTGTTCGAGAGGAAAGGGAATTTAGGAGTTTGGGGAATAGGAGAGGAAGATTAATTGGGGAGTGATGAAGTGATTATGGAGTGATTTAAGGAGATTGGGAAGTAATGAAATGGTTTGGAAATAAATGGAGGGAAGTGGAATGATTAAAAATTGGGGGATTTTAAATAGGAGGGGTCCGGGTCGGGTCAGGCAGCATTTAGGGTTTTGGACACACGAGACCCCGTCTACGGTCCGTGGGTCGATCTACGGTCCATAGATTGGGACCGTAGATCACTCTTATACTTGGAAAAGTTTAGAGGCGTACCTAGGATCTACGAACACCATCTACGGTCCGTGGATGGATCGACAGACCGTCGATGGAGTCCATAGACCTCTGCACCAAACCATTTTCTGCAGATTTTTCATAGCGTACCTGCACATGTAGCAACCATTAGGCTATTCTTTTTACATTTTCTAGACACTTTTTTAGACACGGACCCTATGCTAATTCTAGCCAACACTAAAACAACTAAAGCACCTATCTAAATTAATACAGAGAATCAACTTAACACAGAAAACTGCTAGATGGAAAACAAAAACCTATCGTTGGCTAGATTGTACATCTTGGGTTGCCTCACAAGCAACGCTTGATTTAACGTCGCGGTACGACGCAGGCCTCTTGATTACTCAGACTTCATCAAGATTATAGGCCTCCACAACTTCTTCCACACTTTCTGCGTTTCTCAGATAGATCTTGATCCTTTGCCCGTTAACCATGAACCTTGTTCCGTCACTGTTCTCAAGCTTAACATCTCCATGGGGGAGCACTTTTGTGAGCAAAAATGGCCCGGTCCATTTGGATTTGAGTTTGCCCAGAAACAAGCGCAACCTAGAGTTGAATAAAAGCACAAGATCACCCCAAATAAATTCTCGCTTTTCAATTCGTTGATCATGATACTTCTTCATCTTCTCTTTGTACAAGGCTGAACTTTCTTAGGATTTTAGACGAAACTCATCAAGCATATTCAAGTCATTCATTCTTTGATTAGATGTGGCGCCCCAATCCAAATTTAGCTTCTTCATCTCCCACAAAGCCTTATGCTCAAGCTCTACCGGTAAATGGCAAGATTTCCCATATACTAGTTGGTAAGGAGACATACCTATGGGAGTCTTGTATGTAGTGCGATAGGCCCATAGAGCATCATCAAGCTTCCTTGACCAATCCGTTCTATTAGCATTCACAGTTTTTGCCAAAATCTGTTTGATCTCTCTGTTGGACACTTCAACTTGCCCACTAGTCTGCGGATGGTAAGGAGTGGCTACATTGTGGCGGACACCATATTTCTCAAGTAGCGCCTTGAACAACTTATTACAAAAGTGGAAATCTCCATCGTTGATAATCGCCCTTGGTGTACCAAATCTGGCGAAGATACTCTTTTTCAAGAATGCAGTGACACTTTTACCTTCATTGTTGGGGAGCGCAACTCCTTCCACTCACATCGATACATAATCAACCGCAACAAGAATATACTTCATCCCATGTGAACTCACAAATGGACCCATAAAATCTATGCCCCATACATCAAACAACTCGATCACCAATATAGGATTCATAGGAAGCTCTTGCCTCTTTGAAATCCCTCCTTCTCTTTGGAAACGATCACAATACTTGGCGAAATCATGAGCATCTTGGTGGATAGTAGGCCAGTAGTATCCACACTGCAAAATCTTATGTGCAGTTCGAATACAACTATGATGCCCACCAACAGGCGATGAATGACATGTTTCAAGTACACTCAACATCTCAATTTCGGGCACACAACGACGAATAATCCCATCAGCACAACTACGATACAAGTAAGGCTCATCCCAAAAGAATTTCTTCACATCATGCATAAACTTTTTTCTTTGGTGAAAAGACAAATCCGGGGGAACAATGTCGCTTGCCAAATAATTAACAAAGTCTGCGAACCAAGGAATCAGATCATGAGAAGCAGCCAATACCTGTTCATCTGGAAAAGCATCATTAATTTCAGCCCTATCACCAAGCTTTAGCATAGCCTCTTCCTCTAATATGGAAAAGTGATCGGCAACTTGATTTTCGGTCTCCTTTCTATCTTTTACCACAAAATCAAACTCTTGCAACAATAATACCCATCTAATCAACCTCGACTTTGCATCCTTCTTTTCCATCAAATATCTTAATGCAAAATGGTCAGTATGCACTATGACTTTGGTACCAAGCAAGTAGGATCGAAATTTCTCGAATGCGAAAACTACCACAAGAAGCTCTTGTTCAGTCACAGTATAATTTTTATGGGCCCCATTTAGAGCCTTGCTAGCATAGTAAATAGGGTGAAGAATTTTCTCTCACCTCTGTACCAATACTACACCAAGCGCCACGTCACTCGCATCGCACATTACCTCAAACGGTTGTCCCCAATCCGGTGAAATAATGATAGGTGCAGTAACCAACTTCTCCTTCAACTCTCCAAATTCTCTCAGACAAGCATCGTCAAAATCAAATTTATACTCCTTTTCGAGTAGTTTGCACAATGGATGTGCAATTTTAGAGAAATCATTAATGAACCTCCTATAGAAACCTGCATGCCCAAGAAAACTTCGAACACCCTTTACAGAGATAGGTGGTGGAAGCTTTTCAATTACCTGAACTTTCACTTTATCTACCTCAATGCCCTTCTTAGAAATCCGATGACCTAGAACTATCCCTTCCTTCACCATAAAGTGGCACTTCTCCCAATTTAGCACCAGATTGCCGTCTTCACACCTTTTAAGCACCTCAGCTAAATGATCCAAACATCGATCAAAAGAGTTTCCTACCACGGATAAATCATCCATGAATACTTCAATAGTGTCCTCCACCATATCAGAGAATATTGACATCATACAACGCTGGAATGTCGCTGGAGCATTGTACAACCCAAAGGGCATCCGTTTGAAGGCGAAAGTCCCATAAGGGCAGGTGAAGGTGGTCTTCTCTTGGTCCTCCGGAGCTATAGAAATCTGATTGTAGCCCTAATAACCATCAAGAAAACAATACCAACCCTTACCAGCAAGTCTATCCAACATCTGATCCATGAATGGCATAGGGAAATAGTCATTTTCTGTCCAAGCATTTAGTTTCCGAACAAGCTCGTTACTCTCCATCCAGTCACGGGCCGCATCGGAACAAGCTCGTTTCTCTCATTAGGCACCACAGTAATCCCACCTTTCTTGGGCACACATTGAACAGGGCATACCCAACTACTATCTGCAATGGGATAGATAACTCCAGCATTCTACCACTTAATGATCTCATTTTTAACTACCTCTTTCATAGGTGGATTTAATCTTCTTTGGTGCTCAATACTAGGTTTGTGATCTGGCATGAGTTGGATTTTCTGGGAACAAATACCAGGAGGAATCCCTATAATATCTGCAATAGTCCACCCAATAGCTCGCTTGAACCTCTTTAACATAGTCACCAAGCACTCTACTTGTCTCGCATTTAGATCTGCCTCAATGATGATCGGCAAAGTGTTATCTCTGCCCAAGAATACATACCTCAAATGTGGTGGTAGAGCCTTAAGCTCCAATTTTGGTGCCTCCACAATAGATGGTCTCGCTGGTGGGGACTCACAATTCTTCATGTCTAACTCATACTTCTTTTGTTTTGACTGATATTCACACTTATCGAGTGTAGCTACTAACTCATCGTATCTTCAATACCATCACTATTAAAATTCATCATAACTGCTGCTAGTTCCTCAACATCGAGTCGCTCTTCAATTTGCACTTTTATTCCACTCTCAACTATGTAAGTTATAGCAGATACCATTTGGAGCTCACCACTCTACTTCATGGACCTACAAATGTTGAAAGTTGCTTCTTCATTGTTCAGTCTAAACTTTATCTGTCCCTTCTCCATATCAACCAATGCACGACCTGTGGCAAGGAATGGTCTCCCAAGGATGATGGGAACATCAAAATCAACCTCACAATCAAGAATCATAAAATCCGCTGGAAAGATGAATGACTCAACTTTTACTAGCACATCATGGAGTACACTAATGGGTCTTTTTACGGTTCGATCGGCCATAAGTAGTCGCATTGTAGTAGGTTTTGGATCCCCAGACCCAACTTATTGTAAATAGACAATGGCATAAGGTTTATGCTAGCGCCAAGATCACACAATGCCTTAGCAAAGTGTAACAACCCGATAGTACATGGGATCGTGAAAGCACCAGGGTCTTCCTTCTTCTGCACAAGAGATATTGTAGCAATAGCGCTACAATGATGCAATCTATCATCATCTGTAAAACTCACAGACCTTTTCTTTGTCACCATATCTTTCATAAACTTCGCATACCCAGGCATTTTCTCCAAAGCTTCTATCAAAGGAACATTGATGGAAAGCTGCTTCAACATAGTGGTAAACCTGCGATATTTACCATCTTCAGTCTTCTTCACTAACCTCTGTAGAAAAGGTGGTGGAGGTCTAGGTATGGGGACCACTTTCTGAGATATCTCCGCTTCTTTCTCTATCACATTCTCATACTCTTCTCTAACCTCTACCACATCATCTTCTTTTGTAATCTCAACGTCCACCACAGACGACATAGGTGGATCTATGGTTTTCTTACCCCCTCGAGTAGCAACTGCCATACAATGACCATCATTCTTTGGATTCTGGATGGTGTTTCTAGAAAGAGTGTCAGGTTGATATGGATTCACTGTAGTAGACAACTTAGTCATCTGCTGCTCCAGGTGCTTTATTGACACTGCATGGGCATCAATCTTTTGACCAATACCAGACAAGTCGTTTCTCATCTCCTTCACATTCTCATCAGTTGCATCAAACCTTTTCATCATCTTATGCATCATATCTTCAATACGCGCCATATTGCCTCCAGCTTCCCTAGTACCAGATTCTCAATTTTGAGGGGGAACATAAGGTCCAACCCGGTCGTTTCTGTTGCCATAGTTATTCCGGTTGTAGTTGTTGTCGCGATTGAAGTTCCCATCCCGGACATATTGACCCTCTCGGTTGTAATTGCCATAGTTCCGCCCTTGGTTTCCTTGACTTTGGCGCCAATTTTCCGTGTTGGATCCTTGGGTGCTTGGTCGAAAACCCCCCGTATGATCATTCACCGCATAAGCATCTTATTCATAGTAACACTTTTCAACTGGTGGTGGAGTTCTAGTAAAGTAATTCACATCATTTACTTTCTCTGCACCTCCGCTCACATGCTTCAATACCAACCCTAACTCGATCCTCATCTGAGTCATCTCCTCACGAATCTCATCCGCAGACTGGTTGTTTGTAGCATGAACGGAAAATGTCTTTCTCCCAGTATTTGACCTCCTAGTGCTCCATGCTTTATTGTTGCAAGAGATCTTTTCTAGTTTTTCTGCAATCTGTGCGTATATGCACTCACCATATGATTCTCCAGCAATAGTATCTAGCACTGCTTTATTGTTGTCACCTTGACCTCGATAGAAATATTCCTTCAAAGATTCATCATCAATACGGTGATTCAGAACACCTCTTACAAATGCAGTGAACCTGTCCCAAGAGCTACTCACAAACTCTCCAGGTAGTGCCACAAAATTATTGACCCTATCTTTGTGATTGAGCTTCTTGGACACTGTATAATATCTTGCTAAGAACACACCCTTCAGTTGATCCCATGTATAGATTGAGTTATAAGGGAGCTCAGTGAACCATACAACATCATCTCCTGACAGTGATAGAGGGAACACTCGCAACCCGATGACATCCATATCTAAGTCTGGTAGACCTACACAGCTTTTGCAAACCACCCTTAGCTTGGGAATGTGAGCATGTCGGTCCTCTAATGGTGACCCCGAGAACAAGCCCCTTATTGTAAGCATCTACATCAAGCTACTGGTCACTACAAATGTGAGCCCTAGAGGCAAAAGGGGTAGGACAAGAGGTCCATTTGAGTCAGCAATATTGAAGTTGCCCCTATAGTTGTCATGCAGTCGTGGGCGTGGTGGATCTTGCACCCTAAATGCATCTCCTAATTGATTTTCAGATGGAATATGGTTGTCCCCACCAACTACCCTCAGAGGTTGCAACTCAACGTCATCACCTAGATTGCCTCTGATAGGATTAACTTGAACTCCTTGATTGTTCATTCTTCACAAAGTTCGGTTCAACTCTGGATCGTAAGGAGTAAGTGGTTCACCCTGGCTCTATGTACTTGGCATACACTAGAGTCAGAACCTGAGAGTGACAAAAACAAAAAGGAAAAGTAAAATTAGGAAATATTTGACTAAAGTTCAATAATGTAGTTAAAATAAATCTAAAAGCCAATTTTTCGGGCAGCGGCGCCAAAATTTGATACGCTCAAATTACACCTCTCTAAAGAAGTATAAGCGATCGTTATCAAGTAAAGAACTCAACTTATAGGTTGGGGTCAATCCCACGAGGAAAATGGTTTAGACTTTACTTTAACCAACAATTATATTCGTTTAGTGAAATTACTTCCAGAAACAAGTAATTAAATGAGGGGGGGATTTGTGAAACAAATTATAATAATTCAGTAAGTAATCAGTAAACAAAAGTTAATTTCGGTTGTTATCAAGCGGAGAGAATTAACTAGGGTATACGTGTTCCCCACAAACTCATAACGCAGTAATCCTAGTAATAGCAATCTTTTCCTAGTGTACTACATGCAAAGTGATAAGTTAGGTATCTCTAAATCCTTGGTCCTCCATCTAGAGAATTTCACCCCGCACCTTGGTCCGGCTACGTGTGTATAATTTACTAACTCTTACCTTTACCTCATATTAGACATCACATCGATGTTTGGCTTAGTTATTACTTCGCACCAATCGACACTAGCCTATTAGATAGTATCACACTAAATGTATGTTGATAATTATTTTCTTGTGGATTACCTCCTTGGTCCGGAAAGTACGAACAAGTAGAGTTCTAACGTTGGCCACCGTTAAAATGATTTTTAAACGAAAGAATTATCAATGCATGCAAAACACTAGTCAAGAATTGCTTATTTACTATTCATACTTTGTTAATCGCTCATGGTTCCCACAACCCTAGTTGTGGAGTTTAGTTACCCATAATCATATGAACACAATTCATTATTTTAGATGATAGAATTATGAACTTACGTAAGAAGAATAATAAAACCAGAAATTCAACTTGAATTGCAACACCAAAATCTTCAAAACGACCTCCGGAAATTAAGAATTTCTAAAGTTGCAAGTTAATCTCCCAAGTCAAGAACTAAAATAAAAGTAATGACATTCAACCCCTCAAAAATGAGGTTTACATGCCCTATTTATAGAAAACAAGTCCTAAATAAAAAGGGAAACAAAATAAGGAAAGTTTGTTCAGGCACGCATCTTCATTCCACGAGACTGACTCACAGACCGTCAATGGATCTACGGTCCATGAGTCCCTTCCGTCAGCCAGGACTTAGAAAATATTTCATCTTCCAAAAATTAGCTACTCTGAAACAAACGACGAAACTGCTGTACGGACCATAGATTGATCTACGGTCCGTCAATCCCTCTCCGTAGCTCCATACTTGGAATGTTCAAAAATCAGGTATTGGAACCCTCGCAGTATCAATCTACGGATCAACAGTATGGTTTGTAGATCAATCTACGGACCGTCAATGGTCACCGTGGTTCCACATTTAGTCAGATTTCCCTGATTTGCCTTACATGTCTTGCCTGCTGATCTACGACCAATATCTACGGAGCGTCAATGGACCTACGGTCCGTAGATCACCTTCGTAGATGCCCTTTTCTGCATTTCTTTCAGCTGTCTCTTTACTTTCATGCATGAACATCTTTCCTACAAAATATGATAAAAACACATAAAAACCAATACAAAGAGGCCCTAGACACACACAACTTGTAAGTGAAATGTCTTAGAAATACCGTAAACTCACGGTATATCATTAATGTATCTGTATCATGAAACGATGCAGGCCAAATGGCATCAGTACATTGAATGTACGAGCATGTAAGGGGAACACTGAACACAACATAAAAGCTTGAACTTGGAACGGATGAAACATACTCACCTCAACTCTACGCAACTCAACCTCAACTCATGGATACTAAACTTAATACAATATAAAAACAACAATAAAAATGCAATTTATATAAAGAATTTAAAATAATAGATAACAACTCAATGTATTTTAAAATACAATAATAACTCATATTTGTATGTAAAGATACAAAATACTCAATTTAGGAGATTCTCTAACCGACAATCATCACTATGAGCTATGTGATGATAAAGCGTATCACCCACGCTGCCAGAACTGTCATATACCTTGCCGGAGTATAATACATCCTCAATTAAGTGGATCCACTAAGCTATGCTTAAAAATCAATAAGGAATCATCTAAAAAGTATGACCATTTTTACCCACGTGAACTACATGGCTTATGAGGACTTTGAGTTGTTTAAATTCATCCCCATATCGGTGCTCAATACTACTCCCAATAATATAACTCAACTCATATGTTTAAAAATATTTCTTCATGCTCAAACTTTGAGATTATTACTTGAAAGGTTTCTCTTAAAAGAGATAGTGCTCAAAGCTCCTCATGAACTCCTTTGGAAATCAAAGTTTCCTCTCATTTTAAATGTAAAATATTTATTCTTGGGAACTTTCCCATATATTCATTTTGAAAAATGAAACTCAACCCTCGTCATGCTCATAGTCATACTCAAGTACTCAAGTCTTAAAACAAGTTTTAAAAGATTATAAAACACTTCTCATAATGACTCGAAAGAACTCTCAAGACTTTACTCTTAACTCTACCTTGAATTCATATTATGAATTCAAGAGTTATGATTCATGTTATGAAGGATCTCTCACTGTTTAGATGTAGTTTAGAGTAGATAGAATTGTTGGCACCCAATTTTGGACCTTCCCAATATAAATTAATCATCGAGTTTCTTCAATTCCAAACGATTTAAAATAATTAATTTTATAAAATTTTAAAATATTTTTCAAGTTTTTAAAGTAATTTTAGTCATTTTTATTATATTTTTAATAATAAATATGTTTTTTTATATAATTAGTATAATTTATGAGTATTTGAAAATCATCTCAAAAGATTTTACATTTTTAGTTAAATATTTTATCAATTTAGTTTACTTCAAGTTATAGTTAAATTTTTGAGTTAATTAGTTTGTAATTAAATTAATTATTCTATAATAAAATTAATTATTATATTTCGATAAGATTAAGAATTTTGTTAGTTAATTATATTAATTCATCTTATTTAATTACAAGCCAAATTTACTAAATGAATTAAATACGACTACATTCATAATTCATTGGCTAAATTTGTAATGCGATTGATTGATTAAAATTGTAAATTATTAGCCAAAATCCTTAACTCCATTTGGAGACCAATTTCGAGCTTTTTGAGCAGCCCACTTCTATTCAACTTCACCAATCAGCCCAACTTCCTCAATTCCAATATTTCTCCAACTTTCAGCCCACTCCATAATACAGAAACCCAGCCCAGCCAACAATCATAACATCACCAGCAACGCGTACAACACAACCCGACCCAGACCCCTGCGCGTCTTCTTCCTAGCAATTCCATCAGCTAAAGCGAGCAGAAATCCAAAATGACCCCACTGTCCCCATCTTCTCCTATAGTCGCATAAAAAAAAGCCGTGACTCTGACCCATCGGCAGCAGCTCCAAACGGCACCTGCAGTAGCCATCACCATCGCCGTTCCCTTTTTCCCTTTTTTAGAAATTGCCCATCCCTGCCATTGTTGCCTTGAAAAGAAGCAAAAGAATTCGAATTTCAAATTCAAAATCTCTCCTGATTTCCCCCATAAATCAGCCCTAATCTCCTTCTATATAAATCTCCTTTTATCTTAATTATTAGAGGTTGGAAAATGGAGAGTATCGGTTGGCATTAGAAACAAAAACACACTACACATTTCCAACCATATCACTTTATACAAGTATTTAGGATAGTTTCTCGAAACCGTAGAGATCGGGAATCCAAATTCTTGATTAATCCTTGTTCTTGTTTGCTTTTGTTTTGTTTGTCGGAGTTCTCAAATTCATATTCCGGTGGTGAAGTTGTCCCCAAGCTCGTCAATGTCCCATGGCTGCCCACAAGGAGGTAAAATCTCCTCCTTAGGTTTCTGTTTAGTTCACAGTTCTTACTGTTTTTGTCTAGTTGTTCCTAAGAATGCCTGATCTTTGTGTGTTAAAACTTGTTTGTAGATAGAAGTTCTTCCGTTCTATATACTGTTAGTTTCTTTATTATAAGTTTCTGCTGCCTTATGTATATTCTTGTTAAATGTTGAATATTTGAAGGCTCTGAGTTCATATACCTATGTGGTTTCTATTTTGACATATCTCCTGCCTAATGAATCTCGAGTTGATCTTAATAGTGACTTTCGCTATTTGATTGCTTCTCTACTGATTTTAAATCAATCCCGTTAATGTTATAGCCTGAATCTTCTTTTGAATAGTCATTTGGATCGATGTCTTAGTTCAAAATTTGAAATGGTGTTGTTGACTGTTCATTCTGCATTTTTTCAAATCAGCCTTTGTTAAATGCATATTAGCTTGTTAGAATATCATGACTTACCACTTGATGACATTGACTTTGGTTTAATCTGATCATTAGCAGTTCAATGGCCTCGCGGATCCTTATAATATGATTTTTTGCCTTTTAAGCTCATGCTTCAGATTGTAATCTATTCAAGCTCGCGATTAGTAATTTCTTTATTAGTGATTGTTTGCTTTGCCTTTATATTGCCTCTGCCCTCCTTCTTTTCAAGTTTCGATACTCTTTGATCAACTAATGGAATATAGCCTTGCATTATTAGCTTGCCTTAACAACAAAAGATTTTCCTCATTATTGAAGCTTCTGTTCGCACTCCATTTGTGTATTTTTCATATTTCTAGTAGCATTTCATAAGTGTCTTAGTTATTGCTTTGGTGATTTAAAATTAAGTTGATGAAATGGTGATGATCTATCATTCCATTTGATTTGTTTACTCTTAAAAAATTGAATCTTTAGATGGAGATATTCCATGATTTATGATCCAAATACCTTCTGTCAAATTGGTTCTAATAGACATTGTGAAATGGTTAATATGTTTCTTTTTTTAACATTAGATGTTTGGTTTGATTTAAAAATGAATAATTCTCATTCCTTTTCTTCTCTCTTTTACATGTGAATTTGGTATGGCTGAGTCCGGATATAGACTCCCTTTATTTGCTCTCTTTGCATCTCGGGTTGGGTTGAAACCCAACACTTCTTTATCAAGTCAGCCTCATCACTCATCAGAACGAAAGGGAAGCTGATATACAAGTTTCAAAAGCAAATAATGCAGAAAAATGGCGGATATACACTGGTGTACAACTTCTGTATACAGTGAAATACCAGGCCTAAATTTGAAATACAGGTTTGAGGCGTCAAAGAAGATTGTATAAGGGTGGTATACAATTCAATATACATGAAAACGGGTCAACAAACAACCCATATACAACAATATATAGCCAATATACATCATTATACATGCTGATTATAAGGTTGAAGAAATTGGCCAGCAGCCCAAATTTTCTGGCAGCAACAAATTTAGGCCCAAGAAAGGCCCAAATTCAACTTCTCTCCCTTACTCTTAAATTATTTAATTACTGTTATTTATTGTTTGTTGTTTATTAACTCTTACTTTAGAATTGTTAATTAACTTAATCAAATTCCCCAAAAGATGAACTATTTCTTTGTGTTGTGTACAAGATGCAGAAATAAGAGATTTTGGTGATTTTTTGAGGGACACATGTATGACAATTTTAAAACACACTGGCAGAGATTACACCTGGAATAATGGGCACACATATGTTAGAATAGATTGGGCTCTAGTAAATGCAAGATGGATGTTGACTATGCCCAACATGGAGGTGTAGATTATGGACCCTAGTTGTTCTGATCACTCACCACTCGGTATTAACTTTGTACAACAAGTTGAGCTAAGAACCAGACCATTCAAAATTTTAAATCATCTAGCACAACATGTGAAGTTCCAGGAGACAGTGCAGATAGCATGGCAAGATAGTATAGGAGGAAATATAATGATGAGGGTGTGGCAGAAATGAAAGAAAGTGAAGCAAGGTTTAAAGTGCTTAAACAAAATTGAGTTTCAAGGAGTGGAAATGAGAATAAAGTTGTACAGACAACAATTACAAGATATACAAAGATCTATGTGACAACCAAGACAACCCTTGAGCATGATTGAAACAGAAAGGGAGACCAAAATGAATTTGGAGAAATGGTTGAAGGTAGAAGAAAGCATCATGAGACAAAAGTCTAGAGTTCAATGGTTGAAATTGGGAGATGGGAATACAACTTATTTTCATGCTAGATTGAGGAACAAGATTGCTCAAAACAGAATTACTAGCTTAATTAGTGCCAATGGGAACATAGTGACAACCACAAATGATATAGAAGATGAGATACTTGGTTTCTACAAAAAACTATTGGGAACTTGTGCAACTCAATTACCAGCTGTGAATTGTCAAGCAATGAAAGATGGACCTCGATTAGTTAGAGGTCAACAAGCTCAACTGATAGCACATGTGTCTAATAAGGAAATAGTACAGGCTTTGCAGGGGATAAATGATAATAAAGCACCAGGGTGTGATGATTTTAATGCATACTTTTTCAACACGGCATGGGCAATAGTAGGAGAAGAGATCATTGAGGTTGTCCAAGAGTTCTTTGTAAAAGGTAAATTACATAAAGCTATAAACTGTACCACAGTAACTCTGATCCCCAAAGTGCAGCACCCTTCAAAAATATCAGAGTATAGACATATCTCTTGTTGTACTGTTGTATACAAAATCATTTCAAAAGTGATCACTAACAGAATGCAGAGAGTGATGAATAGTTTAATAGATAAAGGACAGTCTGACCTTTGTACCTGGTAGACTGATCAATGATAACATAATTTTAAGTACTGAGCTGGTCAAGGGCTATGGGAGAAAAGGGATATCACCTAAATGCATGCTGAAAGTTGACATGAGGAAAGCGTATGATTCAGTGTGGAGTGGGAGTTCTTGAAACATGTGCTGACATAGCTGCTTTTCCCAACTGTTTTTGTGGATTGGGTAATCCAATGTATAAGCACAGTGTCATACACTGTCTTGGTTAATGGATTTCCTAGTACACCATTTGAGGCAAAGAAAGGGCTAAGACAACGGGATCCACTATCTCGTTACCTGTTTGTATTAGCCATGGCGTATTTCACAAGACCATTAAAACAGCTGAAAAAATCTCCAAGGTTCAAGTATCACCCTAGATGTGCTAAATTGCAGCTGGTACAACTGAGTTTTACTGATGATTTACTCTTATTCAACAAAGGTGTACTCACATCTGTCAAGGAGGTTTATGATGGTTTCAAAGTTTTTTCAGCAGCCTCTAGTTTGGAAGCAAATGTGGATAAAAGTTCCATTTATTTTGGAGGGGTTACAAATGAAATGCAGCTGGCCATAATAAAGAAGTTAGGATTTCCATTAGGTACAATGCCTTTTAGATACTTGGGAGTTCCCTTAAGTACTAAGAGAATATCTATGATGCAATACCAACCTTTGGTTGATAAAATCCTAGGTAGGATACAGAGCTGGACATCAAGGTTTTTATCATATGCAGGAAGGGTACAACTCATCAAGAGTGTGTTGTTTTCTATTCAAATATTGTGGTCACGGGTGTTCATGTTACCAAAGAAAGTGATTAAATGCATTGAAGGGATTTGTAGAGGTTACTTATGAACAGGTGGGTCAGATATATCAAAGAAAGCACTGGTTGCATGGGACAAACTGTGTAAACTAAGGACTGCAAGAGGCCTAAATATTGTAAGTATTCAGGAATGGAACAAGGCAGCTATCTGTAAATTATTATGGAATCTGAGTAAGAAAAAGGACAAGTTATGGGTACAATGGGTACACATGTACTATGGGAAGCAAGGGACAGGGTGGAATATACAAGCAAACCAGGCCTCATGGTTGGTGGGGAAGATCATACAAACATATAAAGTGTTTGAGGATGTGGGATGGAATGAAGCACAAGTGATACAAATGGAGAAGTTCTCAATTAAGCAAGTCTACCAATTGATGAGAGGGGAATATCCAAAAGTGGAATGGAGGACGCTAATATGTAATACAAATGCATGCCCAAAATGGAGTTTTATTCTGTTCCTAACACTACATGGGAGGCTCCTGGCGAAGGAAAGACTACTTAATTGGGGCAGTGTGGAGAATACCAAGTGTATATTATGTGATGATTAAAGTGAGAACATTGAACACCTAATCTTCAATTGTTCTTACTCAGGTCAGGTTTGGAAAAAGGTACTAAGATGGCAAGCTATCCAAAGGCAAGCATCAGGGTGGCATGAGGAACAAAGATGGGCACAAGAACAGTACAAAGGGAAACTGCCAGAAGCTGAAATATTTCGTATATCTCTTGCAGCTAGTGTGTATTATATCTGGCAGGAGATGAATCAGAGAATTTTCCAGAAGGTTATAAGAAGTTGTGATGTTTTAGTCAGAAAGATTATACTGGAAGTTCATGTAAGAGGGTTAATAAAGCTGAAGTTGAGCATGAAACTGCAGTTGTTAGATTAATAACCTATGTAATTAACTTTTGAAATGGGAGGGATAGGGTGAGTAATGGTTAGGAATAGAATGTTTGTTGTTGGAAGTATACAGTCCTGGGGATGTCCAGGCTGAGCTATTTTTTTTTTCAAGTGTTTTGTATTGTTCATTTTGGTTAATAAAACTTTTTATTTACCAAAAAAAAAAATTAATCAAAACTTTCACTTGTCTTTATTTAATTTAAAAGATACTCTCTTTAATTAATTCAATTGGTTCAAGTTATTATCTTTGAAATAATACAAATAAATTCTAATAAATCTAATTTTGTTAAAACCTTAATCACTTGCATTTTAATTCAAATGTTTCATATTATGTCCCTTTCTCTAAATAATAATATAAAATAAAATGTGTTGTTTATTTAACTATTTTCTCAAAGTTAATCAAATATTGTAAATTATTATTTTTTATGTTAAATTATTTTTCCAAAAAAATAGTCAAATATTTAATCGAAGTCTTAGGATAACCGTGTGTAGGCGGGCGTTTCAAATGCCTTAAAAATCTTCTTGAAACGTAAATAAGAATCTCTTACTCATTTTCTATAAATTTATAAAGACTTAATCTGTTAGGTCTTTTTAAATTAAATTTTCTTAATTTCTTTAAAAATTAAGTGCCGACTCTTTTCTAAGTATTTTTCTCAAATTGTTTTATACTTAGAACATTTCAAGAAGTGATTTTTCTAAAGATAGTAAAATTATGGCATAACAAGAATCAGAAAGGAGTGAAGTTACACTTTAAAAGAACTCAGACGAGACAACCAACGGAAAAAGAATGGGGGCAGGGACCCTGGCGCACTGAGTGGCATGGGGCGCCAGCCCCAAAACTATAGACCAGTGTTTGGGGCGCACTGAGTGGCACGCGTCGCCAGGCCCCAAACTACTCGGTAGTAGTTCTTCCACAGTGGTGGCGCGCCGCCCCACCGTTATGCGTAGATTTTTGATGAATTATTTTGCTTCAAATTCATGTTTGACTCCCCTAGAATCGAACGATTTCCCTCAAACTCTCTTGGATTCTTAGACCCAACATAATTACAACAAATCCACTCTAAATTACTCATGAACAATACTCAAACACAAGATCCTCATCACAAGAACTCAATGACACCTCATATCAAATTATGAAACACAAACTTTAAGAAACTCATTAAGAACTCAATATTCCCAATCTTATGGAAGAAATGTGCAACAGAAACTCATGATTGGCGTGTGGGTGAATGAACCCAACACTATGAAAACTTACATATCTTAATTTGGTGAAACAAATCTTTAAATCTTCACAAGAATTGCATGAATTTATGATGAAATACATCCCTTGTTTTCTAAATGTTGATGATTGAAAAAGGGTTTTTGGGCTTGAAAGGTGATTATGGAAGTATGCATGTTTTAATGAGAATTATGTAAATGTTTTAAGGGTGCTTTGAGAGTAAAGTATCAATGATGATGTTGTGTTATGAAAGGACATTCTCATAAACACATACTAGTATGATGTGAAAGGTTTTCTCACATAGAAAGGATTCTTAGGTTGAAAGGCTTTCTCACCTAATTGAATCAAAGAATAAGAGTTATCCTAATGAACTAGGTTGGATTGGAAAGATTACATTCATTTCCATGGATAATGAGAATAAGTAAGAAATACTATTATGTGGGATTTATGCTTAGCACCGAGTGGATATTGACATTGAGATCCCACTAGTAGAGGTCGGGTTTCTAGAAGTAATCTCATGAGATGGAAGCTCTTTCGTTAGTAGAGGTCGGGTTTCTAGTAACAATCTCTTTATCCCTTAACTATGTGCCCCCATAGGTTGATTAGCTAGTGGATCCACTTAAGCTAAAAGTTCATGGTTCTACCTTAGGCAGGTAGAACAACCCTTTTCGGTGTGGGAGACACCGACGGATCATGTTACAACTCACATGGTCTCAATGGTTAAGGATAACTCCCCACATTAATAATGAACTATGGTTACTAAAGGAGTATCTCATATGTGTTCAAAGGCTTTAAAGATGATGATAGCTTGCATTGACCTTGTTTCATGAAATATGTTTTATAACTTTTTTATGTCATATTTTAACTTGGTCAATTGCATGCCATGGAATGAAATTCCTCTTTTTAGCATGTTTTAAATGTTTTATGCATGGCTATCATACTTTGTAGATTGTTTTGAACTAACACATACTCTTGCCTATATTTCTCCCAAATGTAGGGTTCGACAGATAGGTTTTGAGCTTGAGTTCGTGCTTTTGCCGAGCTTTGGTGAGTACTTATGCTTCGAGGATGGAGTTATTGTTTTAGTTTCTTTCATGTATTTCTCTTTTGAACATGATGTATGGGCTAGGCCCAATTTCATTCTATCGTATTAGATGTCTATGATGAGACAGGAGTTTAGACTTTCGCTTTTCATTTTAAAAAATGTTTATGGACTTGAACTGTTTTACTCTTATTGTTCTATTTCTTATGTTATGAGAGCTAAGTGGATTGTATGAATTTCTTTGAGGTTATATACACCATGTTACGTCTAGGGGGAACTCCTAGGTCGTGACAATAAAAACATACATACCTTAATTTGGTAAAACAAATCTTCGAAGCTTCAAAGAATCTTGATCCCTCTTCCTTTTCACCTCTTTTTCTCTTCTTGAACTTCTCTCTAAAACCCTAAGCATATATTAGGATTGTGAAAACTGACACTAATCAATTTAGACCCCTAAAATATTACTAAAAATGTTTAAAGCTGATGGGGTAAGGAAAAGACCAAAACACTCCTCAATAATTCGGGTAAATTTCCTTAACTGGACAGACTGACTTCAAACGAGCATATCTCCCTCATCTGAACTCGGAATTTAGCAAACTAGGTGGCGTTGGAAAGAGGGCTCAGAGATCTTTCATTTGATAACTTATGGCCACCTAACTCATCATGTACGGAAAGTTATGTCCATTTGCATTTGACCCAAAAACTTAAAATCTAAGAATAACTTGTACAAATCTTAATTTAGCTATTCCTAAATTTAGCTCTTTCTAAGGCGGGATGTAACAATTATCTACTTCTTCAAAATCTTTCCATATATGGCATCTTTTATTATTTCTTTATCCGTGGGTATCTTGAGTTGAGTATCTTGAGCCAAGTATCTTTAAGTTGAGTATCTTATCTTTGAGTTGAGTATCCTTTAGTTGAGTATCTTTGAGTTAAGTCGAGTTGAGTTGGATGAGACGAGGTAAGTATATTCCTTTTTTATTATTTCAACCTTATGTTTATGCTTTAGAATTCCCCTTACATGCTCGTTCATTCAATGTACTAACGTCATATCGTCTGCCTCTTTTTATGATGCATATATAGGTATTTAGGGTCATAAACAGACACTCTGGTGATACCACTTGTAGTTCCACTAAGCTTTGGTGAGCCTCCTTGCTTCCGAAGGGTTCCACTTTTACTTTCAGTTTTTTAGGATGTTGTGGGTCTTGACCTGATAATCCCTCTGTAATAGTAGAGGCTTCATAGATATTTTAAAGGTCGAGGGGTCTATTATTATTTCCTTTTTTGTTGTTATGTTTTGAGTCTATGAGGCGTTTAACTAATACTTGTTAAATTATTTTCAGATGATTTCTTGAGTTGAGTTTAAATTAAACTTTTAAAGTTATTTTTGTATCATGAGTTTTCATTTTACTTAAGTAAGTCTTCCGTTGAATAATGAGTCAGGCCAAGGGTTCTCTTGGGAACCAACAATGGTTTTCGAGTGTCAGATATGTCCAGGATGTAGGCTCGAGGTGTGACAAACTTGGTATCAAAGCACATAGTTTGAGTGTCCTAGAATGTCTATGAAGTTGTGTCAATCGGGTCTTATTTATGGTTGTGAGGGCCCCACTTCTATAAACGAGGGACTATAGACATTTACGAAAAGTTTTCTTTCTTTTATACTTTAAATCGTGCAATAGAGTTATGTCATGAGAAACTTATTCAAACTCATGTGTTTCTCATATTCATTCTACTATCCCTGATACTCAAGATAGTTGAAAAGCAAAGCCTAGATCCTTATCGATGAGTTAATCTCTGCAAAAGTCTTGAGAAAGTCATGAGACTGCAGAGGGGCTTGAGAGAAGCCCGTGAGTGAGCTTAAATATTGAAATTATAAATAATACACTCTTATCCTTATGAATCGTGGGTTCAAGCTAAAAGTGAGATGTATTCCCATACTCTTTTCTCTGAAACTTGTTTCAACTAAGATCCCTATGAGGAAGTGTGTTTTAGAGCTTGGGTAGTAATTGTACCTGAAAAGATAGTATGAGTTATGAGATTATAAGAAGTAGTAGTAAATGTGCCCAGAGTTTAAAGAATGTAGGTAGAGCTTCAATAATCTAAGAAAGAGAGATAGTGATTAGGAAAATAATGTTATTGCTATCATGCAACAATTCAGTTATAAGTGATGAGTTCCTTTATGAGTAAATAAGAAATAATAATGATGTTGAGAGTTCTTGATAGAAGGAAGAGGAATAGTTACTAGTCAGTATGAGATAGAGTATACTTTTAACCAGAATAAAGTTGATGTCGATGTGTCATTGTGTTTGAGAAGACTAATTATTTTTCTGGATCAGAGAGTAGAGTATTCATGAGGTGATAGACCCAAGCTAGGCTTATGAATTTTGAAGGGGGAACCCCATGGTATTCAGAAGATGATAGAACTGTTTGAGAGGTAATGCGCAGTAAGTGAGTAAATAGTACTTCAGTTGTGAAAAGAAGGCAAAGGTAATCTGTAGGTGGGTAGACGGAGAGCTAAAGATTTCCTACTTTTCATGAGATCTTAGTGGGTGAGTGTTTCTTGACTTTTCTGGTGGTCGCAAGTAGTATAAGGTATGAGCAATCATATTTATATATGTGTTTAGTACTAGACATTAAGCTTGAATTTAAGATGAGTGTCGTGATCAAAAGATTGCAACATGAGGATGATGGTGTTAGTTTTACAATCTGATATAGTAGGTTTGACCTGAAATAGGTAAGGAGATCAAAGTGGTACCTTGCAATGAAAATGTGGTATTATGACCCATAAATGAGAGAAATGAAGGTAGAGCAATAAGAGGTACACTGAGATGGTATGTGGCCAGACGAAGTCCCAATTGAGGTTATGATTTTTTTGTGTGCCTATTGTATAATTGAGTTGCCAATATAGGATAGGCTGGTGCAAGTGTAATTTTCCTAAAGAGTTAAATGAAGCAGCCTTAGGAGCCAATGAGAAGAGGTCAAGAGAAACATCTTAGAAAGAGGTCTTAGTACCTGCTTATGGTGAGTTTGCTAGTCATGAGATAAACTTTTCCCGAGTGTTAGAGTAAAGGGGGATATAGACCAGTTTAGAGATGATGGAATAGGTGCAAAGCTTTCAAGTGTCAGATTTAGACCTAAGGAGGAGAGGATAAGGTGAGAAATCAAGCTAAGTGTTGAGAATAAGATAGTAATGAGTTCAAAAGAGTATGAGAGATATCTTTTCAAAGGTCCTTTTAATAGTTGAGTGATGTTAGAAAGAGAAGGTTAAGGTTCTTATCGTGATAATGATGGTGTGATAATTCCCTCTAAGCTTATAAATGTGGAGGAAGAGGAGGATGCGGTTTTACTATGAGAAAAATTTAAATGAGAGCCCTTAGTTGGTTCCGAGTAGTAATGCGGGAAATTCTAGTTGGTATGGTAGAGATGATGAGAGAATGAGAACTTTTTAAGGAAGTTGGTTAGTAGGATTCCATGGAGTAGTTAGAGTACTAATCTTGAATGTGGTGTTGTTAAACATTAGTTGGTTCTTGATATGAGCCCAATGTTGATTAAATGTGGTGGTAAAGAGTAATATTCCTGGGATGATATTCCCTATAGAGAGGTATAGAACCCGAACCTTAGGATTTAGGTTAAGCTTGAATATAGTCACAGTGTTCTGTTAGACTCAGACCTTGGTAAGAGAAGTCGTGTACCCTTGTGGGAGCTATGAGTTGCAGCCAATGAGGTATGGTAATAAGAAAAGAAAATCATAGTTGAGGAGTGTTTCTAAGCTTAACAGCTAGCATTCACATTACCCCGGGCAAGGTATTCCTATTCTTACTTCATGCACAGACTTCCTTTGTTTCAGATAAGGCAACTTCATAGAGAGAGCGGCTATCGTTCTGAGTTATG
The DNA here is from genome assembly GCA_029582725.1 of Solanum chiquidenum. NCBI lineage: Eukaryota > Viridiplantae > Streptophyta > Magnoliopsida > Solanales > Solanaceae > Solanum > Solanum chiquidenum. Next base: position 16,700 of record JAJOOS010004208.1, on the reverse strand, counting down.
TGCTATAGGCAGTCCCAACTCTTAGTATGAATTAGTTCAGCCTATACTAGTAGGAAAGTTCATGAGTTAGAAGAGATAGTAAGAGTAACCCCGTTCCATACCCAGTCCAGTCGTCATTCGAGGACGAATGATCCCAAGGGGGAGATAATGTAACACCCCAAAAATTTCATAGCTAAGATTCAAACCATTCTTCGTTGTGAGAAAGATTTTATCGAGGAATTTAAATTTTCTTAGGTTTTAAGGTCTGTAGATGTAGCACCTCGAGTTCCAAAAATAACTACAGAGAAATTCATTCAAGTCATCCGTAAGCTCTTTTAAGTTTTGGGTCAACTTCAAACGATCATAACTTTTAGCACATAATGAGTTAGGTGGCCCAGGAGGTATCAAATCGAAGATCTTTGAGTCCTCATTCCAACGCCACCAAGTTTTCTAAAATCCAAGTTTGGATGAGGGGGATATCATCATTTGAGTGCAACCTCTCTAGAAAGGGCCTTTTCACACGAACTAAGGAGGGGTATTTTAGACTTTTCCTTACACCCACTTAGTCTAAGAGTGAATTACACCCAATTTAGGGACTAAACTGATTATAATAATTTTTATTCATCCCCGAAATGCTTAGGGCTTTAGAGAGGAGGTTCAAGAGGAGAAAAAGTTCAAGGTTTCAAGCGTTCATCCAAGATTTCGCCAAGAGCCGAGTTTTTAAAGGTATGTAAGTTTTCATAGTGATGGGTTAGTTCACCCTCACGCCAATCATGAGTTTATTTATCAAATTCATCCATGAAATCTGTGTATTGAAGTTGTTGATGAGTTTTCTTGAAGTTTCCTTCTTCAATCTTTATTATTGGAGTTTGATGAGTTCTTGAGGCGAGGGTTTGAGTTTGAGGGATGTTATTGAGAAGATTTGATTAGGTTTTCATTTACTTATGTTGGGTATACGAATCTAAGAGAGTTTTGAATAAATCAATCAATTCTAGGGGAATTAGGGCCAAAAATTGAGAAGAAAAATTTGTTAGAACATTCTGGGGAAAGGATGGCGCGACGCGCCACAGATGCACCAGGAGGGATTGCGCGCAACACCATGGATGCGCCAGGAAGGCTGGCGCACCCCGCCTATGGTGCACCAGAAATGGGTTGCAGTTGATGTGGGGCTGGTGCCCTGCGCCAGGGTCGCCTGCCCCCATTTATTTTCTTCCATTCGTTCCGTCTGAGATTTTTTAAAACATATCTTCACTCTCTTCCTGATTTTAACTATCCAAACTACATCTAATCATCGAAAAATCCTATATATCATAATCATGATCCTTAAATTCATAATTCAAATTCGAGGTAGAGTTAAGAGTAAAGTTTGAGAAAGTCCCTTTGAGTATTTTTGAGGAGTCTTCTACAATTACTTATAATTTGTTTCAAGACTCAAGTAAGCGAGTATGAAAATGAGAAGAGTGTATCCATTAGTCTACATTATTATTGAGATCCTTGAGTCGCGTTGTTCATGCCCTTAATTCCGTATGAACTCCATAAATTGAGTATCCTTGAGAGGAGTAGTATCTTCGAGTTCTAAGTTCTTGAGTATTAAGTTCCTAATCTCTTTAAGATTATATTTCTAATTATGGGACTATCATATGTTATACACGAAGGTCCTTGAGTTGAGTTATTAATGCCCATAATTCCGCATGAACCCTATGAGTCAAGATTTCTTGAGATGAGTAGTATCATTGAGTCCTTGAGTTCTGGAGTTCTTGAGTTTCGAGTATTCAGTTCTATATATGGTTATTGAAAACATTGAATTGAGACGTTCACGTCCATAATTCGGCATGAACCCTATTTTAAGAAGTCTTTTTGCAAACTTTTAAAACTTATTTTAAGACTTGAGTACTTTAGTATGAGGATGAGGAGAGTTGAGTTCATGTTTCAAAAGTGAATATAAGGAAATGAGTATTCCCAAGAGTAAAGGTTTTTACATTTAAGACGAGAGGAAACTTCGATTTCCAAATGAGTCCATGAGGAGTTTTAAGTACTATCTCTTTTAAGAGAACCCCTTGTGAGTAATAATCTCACAGTTTGAGGATGAGGAAATATTTTTATACATATGAGCATGAGTTATATTATTGGGAGTAGTTAGCTTTGGTGAGCCTCCTTGCTTTCGGAGGGTTCCACTTTTACTTTCAGTTTGTTAGGATGTCGTGGGTCTTGTCCTGATAATCCTTCTGTAATAGTAGAGGCTTCATAGATAGTTTAAAGGTCGAGGAGTCTATCATCATTTCATTTGTTGTTGTAATGTTTTGAGTCTATGAGGAGTTTAACTAATACTTGTTAAATCATTTTCAAACGATTATTGGAGTTGAATTTAAATTAAGTTTTTAAAGTTATTTTTGCATCATGAGTTTTCATTTTGCTTGAGTAAGTCTTCCCTGACTAGTGAGTCAAGCCAAGGGTTTGCTTGGGAACTAGTAATGGTTTTCGTGTGCCAGTTACGTCCAGGGTGTTGGCTCGGGGCGTGACATCTAACTTGCACAAATCTCAATTTAGCTCTTTTCAATTTAGTTCATTCTAAAAATAGTTCTTTCTAAGACCGAGGTGTTACAAAAAGTATAGAAGAGATGTTGGGTATTAAAGTAAGAAGACCTTACCGATTAGTGAAGCGTTTTAAATTCGTATGGGCCTAGGCCTAAAACAAACAATATTACTAGCGGACTGAGCCGTTACAAATGGTATCAGAGCCACTGATGTGTCAGTCTTGTCGATGTGGGTAAGAGTTCAACTGAGTTTAGGCAAATCCTAGTAAGACGGGGAAAACAAATGATATCAAAGCCACTTATGTGTTAACCTTGTCAATGTGGGACAAGAGTTCAACTGAGTTTAGGCAAATTCCAATAAGACGGGGGCAAACCTCAGTTTTTTGTTTAACAAATCCCCTGCGATGGGGCGAACCTTAGCGAGGATGCTGAGTCACATGAAAGATATTAGGTATATAAGTTAGCCAACCTTACCAATTAATGGCACGTTTTAAAGTTGTGGTGGCGTAGGCCCAAAGTAGACAATATCACTAGTGGGCTGGGTCGTTACACATAACAAGTTTGATAAAATAAAATAATTGAATTTCCACAACATGGTATTCTCCTTAATAAAAATCATTTCAGTAAGATAACAACTAGGAGGATTTGAAAAGTATTATACATGGCATTACAATTTTGAAGGCTTAGCTCAGGATCCCACTACTCATCGTATTTGATTTGGTATTGCTACCACACATGATATCGAGATTCTACTACTGAGAAGTGACTTTATCAAAATATTTTTGCTTCTCACTTTGGTCAATTAGTAATAATTCTTTTGTGGATAGCTTGGGAAGGAATTTTGAGTCATTAGTAGGGGTGTTCACGGGTTAGTTTGGATTGGTTATTGGTCAAAACCAAAACCAAACCAACCTAATCGGTTTTAAAATTACCAAAACCAAACAAATTCAAGTATAATATATATTTATCGGTTTGATTGTTATCGGCTTAGGTTCGGTTTGGCTCGGTTATTAACCATAAACAGAAATAAAAGAAACAATTCATTCAAAATGTGAAAAAGTGACAACAATCCATTCAAAATGAAAAATAGTAAGAATGACACACATTACATAAATTTCGATTATTGAATTTACTACGAATAAAGCTTCAAAATTCACTATTTTGTCCTAGAAGGAAGAGACAATGACATTTTCAATTCCACAAAGAATTGTCATGGACACTCATATACATAAAGCCAATAAGATAGATGCACTTTGGACATTGTTGCTTTCATAAGTAAATAAAAATAAATTTTGATTAAAACGTATATAAGATATTTAAAAATGTTTTAAAAAATAATATACTATGTATGTACAATAATAAAATATATGTATATAATTTGTCAGTTTGATTTGGTTATTTCTTTAATTATTTTCGAACAAAATCATAACCAACCCAAATACTATCGATTTTTAAAAATCTAAAATCAAGCTCAAATAAAATCGATGAACTTAATCGATTTGGTTCGATTTTTTGGTTTGAATCGATTCTTATCCAAACCGTGAACACCCCTAGTCATTAGTATGGGAACAAGTTACAGAGAAACAAAAGGAAATTAAACTTTTTTTAAAAAAAAACATCCAAAGAAGAGAGTTTGTTACTCAATTTTGTTCTTCTGAATTCCATCTCTACTACAAAATCGGACGTGAGAGTTTCTTCTCATCCAGCTCCTCAGAAATAAAAGGATTAAAAAAAATCAATTTAAATTAAGCTAGAATAGTCAATATTAAGTTAAGATATTTATATATATTTACTGAGTAATACCTTTTTAAATATCTTAGTTTGATTGAATATAAGATTTCAAAAAATTATAATCTTTTATTAAATATATATATAGTTGTTCAAATTTTGTGTATTAAACATGTCATTCCTAACTTATTGTATAGAGCCAAAAACTTGGGGGGGAAAAAACAGAAAATGAAAACGCCAAAAGATAAAAGTGTTAAGATTTTGAAAATAAGTTTTTTGTCTGAATTTTTTACTGTAGTCCAAAATATTCATAAAATCTGCGTGTCAACGTGTATTTGGAAAATTATAAATGTTGATGTTGGTGAAAAAAATAGTACGTAACATTATTATTCAACTTCGATTACCACTACGAATTTTGAGTTTTTACTTCTCAAAAATGGATAATGAGCCCTCTAATCAAAACTTTCATGATTAGATTGAAAAAGAGGTAATAATTTTTTGTTCAAACGTTTTATATATTTAAAAATACATTTAATATATATGATTTTTTTATTAAGAAATCATTTTCTCAAATTGTCGACTCATAAAGTTAAAATTATAGTCCGAAGTTTTTATAATCTTCCGCCGTTTGATTCTTCTTACGATACACATATACGTTTTATGTCCATATTTTGGACAGGAAATTCAAAGAAACCTCTGAGTTTCTAGAGATGAAGGTACGTTGATTACATGATTAAAATTAATTTTTAATATATATAATAAACGTTGAATCTTTATTATTCTTGATGTATTTATTTTTATTTTTAAAATTCTTTTAGTGAAAATTCAGTCTTCGCCGCCAGAGAAACAAAAAAGGCTGAGGGGATGTATATATATCATGATTCTTCTTGTGATACATCACGTTTTATGTGCAGAGTATGGACCATGAGTTTGAAGACGTGGATCAATTGGCATTTAGCCAAATATGTCAATCTTATGAGTATGCGTATGTAATTTTGTAGTATGAGAAATTTATTAAATTTATTTAATTTAATATAAATACTCATTAAGTAGAGTAGTTACAACTTATTAATGGTGTATAATCCTATCTCAAATTTGGTCAATATAATTAAGTGAACTGGTTCCTAAAAAGCAAAGTAATTACTACTTACATAATAATAATAATAATAATAATAATAATAATATTAATAATAATAATAATAAACAAAAAAATAAAAAATAATAATAATCTTAAATTAATGGTCAATTAATGCAATAGTCATAAAAATATTCTTTTTATTTACACCAAAGTTATCATTATAGAAGAATCAATTCATGCACTTTTGTTTAGGGTGTTGTGGACATGCAAAAACTTTTGTAACAATTATCTTAAATACTTTTTTCCGTTTATTTTTATTTATCTATTATATTAAAAATATTTGTTTTATTTGTTTAGTCTAAAAATAAAGGAGTAAATTATCCCCTAATTCATAATTTATCTTTATTATTAATTATAGTCATTTCTCAGTGCCTAGAACCTTGAATGTATTAATATTCAAAGAAATAATGATATGGTTAAATTATAATCCTATTCATTGCTTCTTGAGGAATATATCAAACCAATACTGAATAAGTAAAAATAAATCGAAAAGGTAGTTCTCTAATTGGTCTAAATCCACTTTCTATGACTTTAGTAAACATAAAAAAGGAAAAATAATGAAATTAGAAAAAAGGAAAATAATTATGGGAACAAGTTAGAGAGTTGAAAAGAGTCAAAAGAAGACAACTTCGTCTTTTGCGAAGGTAGTACTCCTCCCAATTTATACGTGTTAGTTTGATTAATTTACTATTCAACTTTTATTTCCTCTACGATTTTTGAGTGTGTAATTCAGAAAAATAGATAATGAATTACTCATATATCAACAACGATATTTTTTTTATTTCGATAGAATTTAATAATTTTGATTCAAAAATTGTATTTATATTTAAAAAAAATACATTTATATGAATAGCTTACCAAGATTTCATTTTCTAGAATTTTACACTCGTAAATTCAAAATTGTAGCTCAAAATTTTAGAACGTTTTTTCATGATTCTTCTTGTGATACATATTCACGTCTTCTAAACACAGGCGAGGCTCTTCCTCAAACTCCACCATATCTAACACCACAGCATCCTGCCCTCCCAAGTTGTCTCCATGTAAGCCCTAATAGTCCTTGTGAATTACTAATGCTCTATCCAAATTCTCAACTTCCTGAAGGCCTATCTCAGTATTGTTTTTTTTCTCCTCACATACTACATCCCCATGTACACATTCTTCAAATTGAACTCCATCAATATTGACCTTATTTGTATTCTGCAAATCTGTGTGAATGACCATGTGTTTATCTAGACCTTCTGGCACTTGTGAAGACAACACATTGTTAGAATTCATCACCCCTGATTCCCCTTTTTCATGTGTATATTCAACATTGTTTGCCTTACTGTTGTCCTTATCATCTGCTGCATTACTATTAACACCTTGCTCCCCTGCTGTGATTTTATTTTTGTATAAAGAATTTGTAATCCATTCATTTGTATTCATTTTCTCCCTCTACCCCTTATTCTTTGCTCCTTCATCATGATCGTCATTAAGAGCATCAAATGTGTTATTAGTTACAATAACATCCTTCTCTAGTTCCATGCCCACAGTAGTAACTTCCTTATCAGTGTTTCTAGTGAATCTTCTGTTTGTAGGGTTCCACTGTTTTTTAAGAAACCTTGATGGCTTGCTCAAATCTTTATCCCTCACTTTCATGTCTGTATTCTTCTCTTGCTTTCTCAATTCAGGGTGTAGGATTCTACAATCTTCCTCGTTATGTCCTTGTAACTTGCATTTTTTACAATACTTTGGGAACATATCATACAACACTTTCACCTTTTCCACTCTTGATGAGGTTTTGTCTACAGTCTCAATCTCCAGTTCCACAAACTTAGGTAGATCTCCTAATAAGTCCAGTTAGACCTTAACCCTAGCACAACTAGGTCTAGTTTTGTTGATAGTAGTTGTATCCAGCTGAATTGGCTTTCCAACTGCTGATGCCAAAGAGAAAATAGCCTCTTTTCCAAAAAAAAGTAGGCCAAAGATCTAGAAAAGATATCCATGCCATAGCCTGAGTAGTTTCTTCATCAACTTTGAATCTTTCATCATAAATCAAGGGTCTCATTGAGTAGAATAAACCTGCCTTATCAGTAATGTAATAAGATGGCTTGGACATCATGTTCACAAAGTCTTCAAACAATTCAAATCTCATCAAAACACGTCTATGTCGCAACAAACCTATTTAGCATGTTTATTTTATATTACATTGATTAGGGATAGTCCTTCTCAACTCATCTCGTTCAGGCCACCCATATGAAAACTTTCCTATCACAGCATATAGTATATTCTCTATAATGTTCATACGTGTTACTGCTTCCTCTGTCCAAGTAACCCTAGGGATACCATTATTAAACGTAGTTTTTTTAAAGGAATTGATGTGATTCCTTCTTTTGATTCAACTACATTCATACCACTTAGTTTTAACAATGTTGCATACTTTCCTTCCTTAAAACTGAAATTATCATCATTAAAAACTCCATTATGGCCAGGCAAAGTATTAGGGTCCTTAGCACAACTAAGGCTGGGGAAGGGGGGGGGGTTAGGCTTTACCCCTAACATGTTTATATATAACAAAAAGTTAGAAGAGGTTAGAGGGGGACATGGACCTTACCTCTAACCTATTAGGGGGACTACTAATAAGAGTTTCATCAAAAAAATTGATGAGAAAGAGTAGACTATACAAGATAGTCTCATCCTAATCAAGAGTCACAGGTAGCCTATAAAAGATCTTCTCATCCTAATCAAGAGTAATACTAACTTACAAAAAAAATTACTCTTTTCATATCTTCACCTCATTGAAGGGAGTTTTCATTTGTCTACTGGAATTAAACATTTAACCTCGCTAGGCAGTTATTGATAGGAGAGGTAGAAGATTCCAGATCCACTAGTAGAAGAAAGTTTGGCTAAGTGGTCAGCCACACTATTTGCTTCTATAAAGCAGTGGGATATACAAGCATTAACATTACTAAGAATTTTGGTGGTCTCTTGGATGACAGGTTTCATCTTGAGATTGGTTGGTCTTCACTAATCAACATTCTAGCAATCACCATTGACTCAAGTTGAATGTGTATATTTTTTAAGCTTTTAGAAATGCACCATTGAATTCCAAACTTCACTCTGGTTGCTTCTGTCAGGTTATTTTTAGTGTACTGGACTGATAATGACAAGGTCATGATAAAGTTGCCATTGTTATCTCGCATGATTCCTCATATCCTAACCTTGTTTTCGTTGTTGGTATACCTCTCATTGGTATTAAGTTTTATAATCCCTGCATTTGGCATACTCCAAACCACCTGTTTTATGGTAAGAATAAATTGCATTCTTTCTATTTTGTCGCATATCAGATTAGAAGGTGAGAAATAGAACAAAGGTCAATGCATGAACTTCGTTTCAAAAATCTGCCATGAATCTGGAGAGTGAATGTTGCTTTATTTACTACTTGATACGCCTAAATTACACCTCCCGAAAGAAGTATAAGTGGTCATTGCAAAGATCTTCTCAGCCTAATCAAGAGTCATACTAACTTACAAAAAATATTACTCTTTTCATATCTTCACCTCATTGAAGGGAGTTTTCATTTGTCTACTGGAATTAAACCTTTAACCTCGCTAGGAAGTTGTTGATAGGAGAGGTAGAAGGTTCCAGATCCACTAGTAGAAGAAAGTTTGCCTAATTGGTCAGCCACACTATCTACTTTTATAAAGTAGTGCGATATAAAACCATTAACATTACAAAGAATTTTGGTGGTTTATTGGATGATAGGTTTCATCTTGAGATTGGTTGGTCTTTACTAATCAACATTCTAGCAATCACCATGGAGTCAAGTTCAATGTGTATATTTTTGAAGCTATTAGAAATGCACCATTGAATTCCAAACTTCAATGTGGTTGCTTCTGTCAGGTTATTTTTAGTGCACCGGACCGATAATGAGAAGGCCATGATAAAGTTGCCATCGTTATCTCGCATGATTCCTCATATCCTAACCTTATTTTTGTTATTGGTATACCTCTCATCAGTATTAAATTTTATAATCCCTGCATTTGGCATACTCCAAGCCCCCTGTTTTATGGTAAGAATAAATTGCATCCTTTCTTTTATGTCGCATAACATATTAGAAGGTGAGAAATAGAACAAAGGTCAATGCATGAACTTTGTTTCAAAAATCTGCCATGAATCTGGAGAGTGAATGTTACTTTATTTACTACTTGATACTCCCAAATTACACCGCCGGAAAGAAGTATAAGCGGTCATTTTTGTCAATATCTTCTCATCCTAATAAAGAGTCATACTAACATACAAAAATTATTACTCTTTTCATATCTTCACCTCATTGAAGGGATATTTCATTTGTCTACTGGAATTAAACCTTTAACCTCGCTAGGCAGTTGTTAATAGGAGAGGTTGAAGGTTCCAGATCCACTAGTAGAAGAAAGTTTGGCTAATTGATCAGCCACACTATTTGCTTCTATAAAGCAGTGGGATATACAAGCATTAACATTACTAAGAAGTTTGGTGGTCTCTTGGATGATAGGTTTCATCTTGAGAGTGGTTGGTCTTTACTAATCAACATTCTAGCAATCACCATGGAGTCAAGTTCAATGTGTATATTTTTGAAGTTATTAGAAATGCACCATTGAATTGCAAACTTCACTCTGGTTGCTTCTGTCAGGTTATTTTTAGTGCACCGGACCGATAATGAGAAGGCCATGATAAAGTTGCCATTGTTATCTCACATGATTCCTCATATCCTAACCTTGTTTTCGTTGTTGGTATACCTCCCATCGGTATTTAATTTTATAATCCCTGCATTTGGCATACTCCAAACCACCCGTATTATGGTAAGAATAAATTGCATCCTTTCTATTATGTCGCACATCATATTAGAAGGTGAGAAATAGAACAAAGGTCAATGCATGAACTTCGTTTCAAGAATCTTCCAGGAATCGGGAGAGTGAATTTTTCTTTATTTACTACTCGATACGCCCAAATTACACCGCCCGAAAGAAGTATAAGCGGTCATTGCCCAAGATCTTCTCATCCTAATCAAGAGTCATACTAACTTACAAAAAAAATTACTATTTTCATATTTTCACCTCATTGAACGGAGTTTTCATTTGTATACTGGAATTAAACCTTTAACCTCTCTAGGCAGTTGTTGATAGGAGAGGTAGAAGGTTCCAGATACACTAGTAGAAGAAAGTTTGGCTAAGTGGTCAGCCACACTATTTTCTTCTATAAAGTAGTGGGATATACAAGCATTAATATTACTAAGAATTTTTGTGGTCTCTTGGATGATAGGCTAAATCTTGAGATTGGTTGGGCTTTACTAATCAACATTCTAGCAATCACCATGGAGTCAAGTTCAATGTGTATATTTTTGAAGTTATTAGAAATGCACCATTGAATTCCAAACTTCACTGTGGTTGCTCTGTCAGGTTATTTTTAGTTCACTGGACCTATAATGAGAAAGCCATGATAAAGTTGCCATTGTTATCTCGCATGATTCCTCATATCCTAACCTTGTTTCCGTTGTTGGTAGACCTCCCATCGGTATTAAATTGTATAATCCCTGCATTTGACATACTCCAAACCACCCGTTTTATGGTAAGAATAAATTGCATCCTTTCTATTATGTCGCATATCATATTAGAAGGTGAGAAATAGAACAAAGGTCAATGCATGAACTTCGTTTCAAGAATCTTCCATGAATCGGGATAGTGAATGTTGCTTTATTTACTACTTGATACGCCCAAATTACACCGCCCGAAAGAAGTATAAACGGTCATTGCCAAGATCTTCTCATCCTAATCAAGATTCATACTAACTTACAAAAAAAATTACTCTTTTCATATCTTTGCCTCATTGAAGGGAGTTTTCATTTGTCTACTAGAATTAAACCTTTAACCTCACTAGGCAGTTGTTGATAGGAGAGGTAGAAGGTTCTAGATCCACTAGTGGAAGAAAGTTTGGCTAAGTTGTCAGCCACACTATTTGCTTCTATAAAGTAGTGGGATATGCAAGCATTAACATTACTAAGAATTTGGTGGTCTCTTGGATGATAGGTTTCATCTTGAGATTGGTTGGTCTTCACTAATCAACATTCTAGCAATCACCATGGAGTGAAGTTCAATGTGTATATTTTTGAAGCTATTAGAAATGCACCATTGAATTCCAAACTTCACTCTGGTTGCTTTTGTCAGGTTATTTTTAGTGCACTGGACCGATAATGAGAAGGCCATGATAAAGTTGCCATTGTTATCTCGTATGATTCCTCATATCCTGAGCTTGTTTTCGTTGTTGGTATACCTCCCATCGGTATTTAATTTTATAATCCCTGCATTTGGCATACTCCAAACTACCCGTTTTATGGTAAGAATAAATTGCATCCTTTCTATTATGTCGCATATCATATTAGAAGGTGAGAAATAGAACAAAGGTCAATGCATGAACTTCGTTTCAAGAATCTTCGAGGAAACTGGAGAGTGAATGTTGCTTTATTTACTGCTTGATACGCCAAAATTATACCACCCGAAAGAAGTATACGCGATCATTGCCAGGATCTTCTCATCCTAATCAAGAGTCATACTAACTTACAAAAAAAATTACTCTTTTCATATCTTTACCTCATTGAAGGGAGTTTTCATTCGTCTACTGGAATTAAACCTTTAACCTCGCTAGGCAGTTGTTGATAGGAGAGGTAGAAGGTTCCAGATCCACTAGTAGAAAAAAGTTTGGCTAATTGATCAGCCGCGCTATTTGCTTCTATAAAGCAGTGGGATATACAAGCATTAACATTACTAAGAATATTGGTGGTCTCTTGGATGATAGGTTTCATCTTGAGATTGGTTGGTCTTTACTAATCAACATTCTAGCAATCACCATGGACTCAAGTTCAATGTGTATATTTTTGAAGCTATTAGAAATGCACCATTGAATTCAAAACTTCACTGTGGTTGCTTCTGTCAGGTTATTTTTAGTGCACTGGACCGATAGTGAGAAGGCCATGAAAAAGTTACCATTGTTATCTCGCATTATTCCTCATATCCTAAACTTATTTTTGTTGTTGGTATACCTCCCATCGGTATTAAATTTTATAATCCTTGCATTTGGCATACTCCAAACCACTTGTTTTATGGTAAGAATAAATTGTATCCTTTCTTTTATGTCGCATAACATATTAGAAGGTAAGAAATAGAACAAAGGTCAATGCATGAACTTCGTGTCAAAAATATGCCATGAATCTGGAGAGTGAATGTTACTCTATTTACAACTTGATACTCCCAAATTACACCCCCGAAAGAAGTATAAGCGGTCATTTTTGTCAAGATCTTGTCATCCTAATAAAGAGTCATACTAATTTACAAAAATTATTACTCTTTTCATATCTTCACCTCATTGAAGGGAGTTTTCATTTGTGTACTGGAATTAAACCTTTAACCTCGCTAGGCAGTTGTTGATAGGAGAGGTAGAAGGTTCCAAATCCACTAGTAGAAGAATGTTTGGCTAATTGATCAGCAGCGCTATTTGCTTCTATAAAGCAGTGGGATATACAAGCATTAACATTACTAAGAATTTTGGTGGTCTCTTGGATGATAGGTTTCAATTTGAGAGTGGTTGGTCTTTACTAATCAACATTCTAGCAATCACCATGGAGTGAAATTCAATGTGTATATTTTTGAAGCTATTAGAAATTCACCATTGAATTCCAAACTTCACTCTGGTTGCTTTTGTCAGGTTATTTTTAGTGCACCGGACCGATAATGAGAAGGCCATGATAAAGTTGCCATTGTTATCTCGCATGATTCCTCATATCCTCACCTTGTTTTCGTTGTTGGTATACCTCCCATCGGTATTTAATTTTATAATCCCTGCATTTGGCATACTCCAAACCACCCGTTTTATGGTAAGAATAAATTGCATCCTTTCTATTATGTCGAACATCATATTAGAAGGTGAGAAATAGAACAAAGGTCAATGCATGAACTTCGTTTCAAGAATCTTCCAGGAATCTGGAGAGTGAATTTTTCTTTATTTACTACTTGATACGCCCAAATTACACCGCCCGAAAGAAGTATAAGCGGTCATTGCCAAGATCTTCTCATCCTAATCAAGAGTCATACTAACTTACAAACAAAATTACTCTTTTCATATCTTTACCTCATTGAAGGGAGTTTTCATTTGTCTACTGGAATTAAACCTTTAACCTCGCTAGGCAGTTGTTGATAGGAGAGGTAGAAGGTTCCAGATCCACCAGTAGAAGAAAGTTTGGCTAAGTGGTCAGCAACACTATTTGCTTCTATCAAGCAGTGGGATATACAAGCATTAACATTACTAAGAATTTTGGTGGTCTCTTGGATGATAGGTTTCATCTTGAAATTGCTTGGTCTTTGCTATTCAAGATTCTAGCAATCACCATAGAGTCAAGTTCAATGTGTATATATTTGAACCTATTAGAAATGCACCATTGAATTCCAAACTTCACTGTGGTTGCTTGTGTAAAGTTATTCTTAGTGCACTGGACTGATAGTGAGAAGGCTATGATTTAGTTTCCATTGTGATCTCCCATCATTCCTCATATTCTAACCTTGTTTTTGTTGTTGGTATACCACCCATCGGTATTAAATTTTATAATCACTGCATTTTGCATGCTCCAAACCACCTGTTTTATGGTAAGAACAAATTTCATCCTTTCTATTATGTCTCATATCAAATTAGAAGGTGAGAAATAGAACAAAGGTCAATGCATGAACTTCATTTCAAGAATCTTCCATGAATCTGTAGTGTGAATGTTACTTTATTAACTACTTGATACGCCCAAATTGCACCTCCCGAAAGAAGTATAAGCGGTCATTGCCAAGATCTTCTCATCCTAATCAAGAGTCATACTAACTTACAAAAAAAATTACTCTTTTCATATCTTCACCTCATCAAAGGGAGTTTTCATTTGTCTACTGGAATTAAACATTTAACCTCGCTAGGCAGTTGTTGATAGGAGAGGTAGAAGGTTCCAGATCCACTAGTAGATGAAAGTTTGGCTAAGTGGTCAGCCACACTATTTTCTTCTATAAAGCAGTGGGATGTACAAGCATTAACATTACTAAGAATTTTGGTGGTCTCTTGGGTGATAGGTTTCTTCTTGAGATTGGTTGCTCTTTACTAATCAACATTCTAGCAATCACCATGGAGTCAAGTTCAATGTGTATATTTTTGAAGCTATTACAAATGCACAATTGAATTCCAAATTTCATTGTGGTTGTTTCTGTCAGGTTAATTTTAGTGCACCGGACCGATAGTGAGAAAGACATGATAAAGTTGCCATTGTTATCTTGCATGATTCTTCATATCCTAACCTTGTTTTTGTTGTCGGTATACCTCCCAGCGGTATTTAATTTTTTAACCCCTGCGTTTGGCATACTTTAAACCACCTATTTTATGGTAAGAATAAATTGCATCCTTTCTATTATGTCGCATATCATATTATGAGGTGCAAAATCGAACAAAGGTCACTGCATGAGCTTCATTTCAAGAATCTGCCATGAATCTGGAGAGTGAATGTTCCTTTATTTACTACTTGATATGCCCAAATTACACCTCCCGAAAGAAGTATAAGCGGTCATTGCCAAGATCTTCTCATCCTAATCAAGAGTCATACTAACTTACAAAAAAAATTACTCTTTTCATATCTTCACCTCATCGAAGGGAGTTTTCATTTGTCTACTGGAATTAAACATTTAACCTCGCTAGGCAGTTGTTGATAGGAGAGGTAGAAGGTTCCAGATCCACTAGTAGATGAAAGTTTGGCTAAGTGGTCAGCCACCCTATTTTCTTCTATAAAGCAGTGGGATGTACAAGCATTAACATTACTAAGAATTTTGGTGGTCTCTTGGGTGATAGGTTTCTTCTTGAGATTGGTTGCTCTTTACTAATCAACATTCTAGCAATCACCATGGAGTCAAGTTCAATGTGTATATTTTTGAAGCTATTAGAAATGCACAATTGAATTCCAAACTTCATTGTGGTTGCTTCTGTCAGGTTAATTTTAGTGCACCGGACCGATAGTGAGAAGGACATGATAAAGTTGCCATTGTTATCTCGCATGATTCTTCATATCCTAACCTTGTTTTTGTTGTCGGTATACCTCCCATCGGTATTTAATTTTATAATCCCTGCATTTGGCATACTCCAAACCACCTGTTTTATGGTAAGAATAAATTGCATCCTCTCTATTATGTCGCATATCAGATTAGAAGGTGAGAAATTGAATAAAGGTCAATGCATGAACTTCGTTTCAAGAATTTGCCATGAATTTGGGGAGTGAATGTTGCTTTATTTACTACTTGATATGCCTAAATTACACCTCCCGAAAGAAGTATAAGCGGTCATTGCCAAATAAAGAACCTAACTTTAAGGTATATGATTTAGAATTAACCAAACTCACAATTATCTTCGTTTAGTCAAACTATTTTTGAGAAAAGTAACAAAAAGGGGGATCTGTAAATAAAATAATAGATTGTTGATTTGTATCAATAAGTAACAAGTAAACATGATTTGTAGTTTGAGATATCAATATGAGATGAAAACTAGGGTGTAAGTGTTCCCCATAAGCTCTTAACGCAGTATTCCTAATAATAGTAACTCTATCCTAGTGTTTGGCAAGCAAGGTTGATAAGTTGGGTATCCCTAAGTGATTAGTCCTCCAAGTAGGGAATTTCACCTCACAACTTGGTCCGTCTACGGGTATGTACTTTACTAACCCTTATGTTTAACCCTGTATTAGCCCTCACATCAATTGAGTTGGGTATTAACCCTTACATCAACTGATTAAGGTCAGGTTATTAGATAGCCCCAATTCCTTACCTAAATCTCCATTGTTTAATCTTTTTCTCATTCATTACTTCATTGGTCCGGCAAGTAGGTAGGAATGAGGCGAGTTCTAACATTGTGCACCGCTAGAAAGCATTCTAAATGAAAAGACTAACAATACATGCATAAACACTATTCAAGACTTACTTATTTATTAGTCATACTTCGTTAATTTTTCATGGGTCCCACAACTCTTGTTGTGGATTTAGCTACTCATGGTTGAGAATTCACAATTCATATTGTTATTAAGAAGAATCATGAACTTACAATCAAAGTAGATGAATGATATACCGTGATTTTACGGTATTTCTAATACATTTCACTTAAGAGTTGTGCGTGTCTAGGGCCTTTTAGTATTGGTTTTTATGTGTTTTAATCATATGTTGCAGGAAAGATGTTCAGGCGCGGAAGTAAAGAGACAGCTGAAAGAGATGCAGAAAAGGACATCTACGGAGTGATCTACGGACCGTAGGTCT